>JAPYZP010000929.1:0-19660 GCA_030522985.1 Torymus sinensis | reverse complement strand
GAGGTGAACATACTGGCGCAGGTGCCGATGCACCAAGCCACCAGTGGCTTTGTGATACGCTTCTCTCGTAGTGCCTCGCACACCTCGTACTCCTCGGTACCGCCAACCTCGCCCAGCAGGATAATGAGCTTCGCGTTCGGATCGTTCTGGTAGCGCATTATGTGGTCCATGAAGGTCGTGCCGGGGTAACGGTCGCCGCCAATCGCCACGCCCTCGAAGACTCCATTCGATGCTGTTGAAGTATTATTAGGAGATTAGTGAATTCAGACATGTTTTCGTTGCTTTCGTTTTTTGTATAGTTTGCGTCAAAATTTTGATGTCGACAAATGTGTTTTTTTTCTTTCGTTGGAAGTGTTTTATGTATCATGTAATAATCGCCCGACTTCGTGAAATGGAGAAGATACACATTATTTATGTCATTTCCACGTTTCTTAGTATTACCATAATGATTATTCAGTGAAAACTTCAAGTTTATTGCTACGCTTTATTCTGACACACGTGACATTGAAGTTAAACATTCAAGTTTCAAAGAAAGATTTCGCTAAAAGAGTTATTAGAATTTCAAATTTAAATTGCAGGGTCGTGTACGTCACCGCTCTATACAATTTTAAACGAATATTGAAGTTCCTCGCGCAGTATTGTTACGTAACAATAAAAGATTTTAAATAACTTGACTCTGTACAGAAAATTCTGAAAATAGATTTTGAATTCTAGTTTCATTACAACCACTTCCAAATTATGAAATATTAATGTTCTCTGGATACTGTCACATTAATTTCCATAAATCTGCACCATTTGTTAAAAGCTACGATAGTGGTGTACGAAAACTAACACTTTTCATTAACATTCTTTTAGCCTTTTAACGCATATATCAAATTTCGATGAATTTTAGCGGCAGTTAAAAATACCAACGGTCAAGTACAACAGAATACGTCGTATCTCACCTTTGGAAACGATATTATTCAGCTCGTTAGACATGCCGCCGGACCGCGAGACGTACGCCACGCTTCCGGGCCTGTAGAGCTTGCTGTGCAAAATGTTATCCATCATGCCGCCGGTATTGCCGATCTTGAAGCAGCCGGGCTTGACACCGCCGACCGTGGCCGGTCCGATGATCGTCACGTTCTTCTCGTGCGCCTTCAGGATCAATTTCCTCGTCATGTTCTCGGGTATACCTTCGGCGATAATGGCGATCGTTTTGATCTGGGGATACTGCAGGGTTTCTATGGCACTATCGTAGGCCGAGCGCAGAGAAGCGAACGTGATCATCACGTCGGCATCCGGATGCTTTCCCATTGCATCCTTCATGTTTTTGTAGGAGGGTATCAGCACCTTTAAATACAAAAAAGAAGTAACGTTATCGTTAGTAATGTAACATTAGCGACAGCGTTAGCACACCAAATGGTCAAATCATTCGTCAGCCTCTCACCTCCTTGTGTCCCCAGTAGAACTTTTGCTTGTGATCGCCAGTGAAGGGATAGACGAGGGCAGCAACGGAGGGCTCGGTGCGTCGGCAGACAAAGTCAAAGTCGAGCATGCTCTGGACGGCGCGCGTCTGCATGCCCCAGATTATCGACTTAGTCTTGTTGCTGAAAAGGGGCTTGCACGCGGACGAGTCGACGGAGTCGGTCTTCTGGATGCGCGGCTGTCTGACAGGTGTCGTTGGGCTCGCCGCGCCCGAATGCGGAGCGGGCGGGCCTACATCTTGACCGGATGGCAGGAGAAAGTTCGCGGTTGAGAATTCCTGAGCCTCGGGGTCGGGGATTGGCTTCTTGCCAAGGGCCATCGCGCAGATCGCCGTCATGTGGGTCTCCGGGCCGAAGACGTAGACGGGCACCTGAAGACGTTTGCCGACTTCGCGCATAATTCTGCGAATAGAGACAATCAGTCGATTGATAATTTTTCTTTTTTCATTGTATGTTTATCGCTCTACGCGATATACTCACCTCAAACCTTCTTGGTAGTTTGGACCAGCTCTTCTCACGAATATCTTGATATTGTGCTCGACTAGCTTGGGTTGGTACTGTTGAAGGGCCTTGACGATACCCTTGAACGTGGCTGCGACGTTCGTGAAATTGGCGATTCCTCCGCCGATTATGAGAACCTTGCCCTCTGCATGCTTCTCCTTAGTCATCAGGCTGAGGATGGTTTTGGCGTATTCGTAGGTTTGCTGCTCGCTTGGGGCTCCTGAATACTCGCCGTAATTGGCCAGCTCGGACGCGGCACCCAGGTCGCAAATAGTGTCCGAGTAAATGACCGATGCACCTAAAGACATTACAAACTTTTAGAATTCGAATATTTCAAAGACACGTTTTCTCGATGACTGTCAGTTCAAATATAGGTGTATATAGAATTTGCTTATATATATATAGCTGTTTGCAAATACATGACTCACTGCGTCAGAAGAGGCTTAATATTGACAAACGCCTATAATGACGCATCAAATTTAATCATGAAAAACGCGAGAAAAAAAAAGATAGAAAGTTAACGATACAATATACACTTATACACGCCATAATAATTTATAAGATAAAAAAGGCAGCGAACGAGATGACGTGTATAGTAGGTTCTGTATAGGGGATATTTACCACCACCAGCGACCATAGTCCAGACCCTGCCGCTCGGATTAAGAATCGTCAGCTTCAAGCTAGCACCGGACTTGGAGTCGAGATCGGCGATGTAGGCCTCCTCGGGGTAGGCGTCCCTGCCGAACGGCGGCGGATAATCGATCTCGCCCCAATCCGGCCGGCAGATAAAGTCCGCGGTTGTGTCGATCTTCGCGGCTAGATCGAGAATGTAGATGGCATTGTCCGTCACCACCAGAGGATTGATCTCCAGGTACGTGAAGTACAGGTCGACGTACAGCTTGTACAGCGCCCGGATGAACTTGGCGATGACACTGCGTGAAAAGAAGAAGAATGTGAAACTGATATGTTGGACGCCCAGGGTACATTAAATATAGGATTACGCACGGTTTCTTATCGTTGGAGATGTGTACGAGTAGCCTGTCGGTGATCGTGGCCTCATCCGGAATGCCCGAGTCGACCGGCACTTCGAGTTTGAGGGCCTTCGCGTCGACGTCGCCAATGTCGACTCCACCTTCGTGATGGAACAGAATTGTGTCGGCCGTTCTATGCGAGTAAATGCAAACGTACGCCTCCTCTTCCTGTAAAGTTAACAATTATAATTATGACTTTAACATATATATACGTATAATAAAAATTGAAATTATCACGAGATAAAATGTATATGATGCAATCTACAAAGCTGTCACACTTGTTGTGTCATAAAACTGATGAAAACTTTTTTTTACAAGCATACCATACATGATTTTTGTTGGTCTTTATACCTGAAATTATGCAAAAAAAAAAGTTGAACAAGTGAGAAAACTTTGGCAATACGCTTTTGATTCTTAAAAATGATTTTTCAAAAATACTCAAAAATGACCCTTTTTCAAATGACAGTCATTTTGTCGGGATAAAAGAATAATACAGAAGTTCTGAAATTCATTTGCTCTTTGAAAATTAAAAAATGTTGTTTTCTTCGAAAGTATTTCCTGCATTTCAAGCTCATGTTCAAAGCTACCTAACTTCCGAAGAAATAAACATTTTTTAATTTTCAAAAAAGCAAGTAAAAGCTTTCGTTTTCTATTTTAATTCTCTTTTTTCAGAATTTCCGTATTATTTTTTCTGACAAAATGGCTGACATTTGAAAAAGGGTCATTTTTGAGCATTGTTTAAAAATCATTTTCAGTAAACAAAACCGTGTCACAAAAGTATTTTCAATCGTTCAACATTATTTTTACATAATTTATAAGGCATAAAGTACGGAAAATGCTTCTAAAAGATATTTTGTCAGCTTTGTGACACAAAAAGTGTGACAGTTTCGTAGATTTCCCCATATATATATAATATCTACGAGATGTGTGATGTGAAACTCACAGGCTTGTGGGGTAGGAAGGGTTCGATGATGAAGGTCTTGAGCTTGCCGCGCGCCTTGCCGACGAGCTGCTCCTTGTCGCAGCGCTCGGCAATCCACTGCCGGCAGGTGGCCAGGTCGGCGTTCACCTTGATCAGTCCCAGCTTGCCCCTGCGCTTGATCAGCTGGTCGGGCTTAGCGACGAGCCGCTCGCTCGTCAGCCAGGGATTATGATCGACGAGCTGCTGCCAGTCGGTGGTCGAGTCGATCGCGACAAATCGGCATCGCGCTGCCGCCGTGCCGGCCGTCAGCTTCCGATTGATCAGGTCCTTGCCCGTCACCTCGCGGATCGCCTTCGCCGACATTCTGCCGTTGTCGTCCGGTTCTTATCGTCACGTGTCGAGAGTGCCTCTGTAATGAGAAAAACGTCGTAATATGTTAAACTTTTGTATATTAGCTTGTTTATAAACATGTTTTACAATCCAAAAAATAAAATATAGCAATTTGGACTTATTGATAATTATGAACTATTATATATACACTAAACAAAAAATATGTTCAAGGAAATCGGACTTTGTTTCAAGTAAAATTTACTTCAAACGAGTTACATTTACTTCAAACAAGTTATGTTTACTTCAAACAAGTTATATTTACTTCAAACTAGTTATATTTACTTCAAACTAGTTATATTTACTTCAAACGAGTTATATTTACTTCAAACAAGTTATATTTACTTCAAACAAGTTATATTTACTTCAAACAAGTTATATTTACTTCAAACAAGTTATATTTATTTCAAACAAGTTATATTTACTTCAAACAAGTTATATTTACTTCAAACAAGTTATATTTACTTCAAACAAGTTATATTTACTTCAAAAAAGTCAGATTTCCTTGTACATATCAATTTTTTTTTTGTTCAGTGTACCGATTTTCTAAGGGAGAATCACCACTGCACTCGCGCGAAAAAAAGCCGCCCCCCTCGAAACGTGTAAGAGGCCCTACATAGGCGATACTTATGTCACGCCTCTCGTCGTTGAGCACTCACTTGCAGAAGAGAAAAGAGAGAAGCGTGCTCACGCGTCGACGATATTATGTACTTACTAGGCATATTGCGCGTGCGCGCTTCGAGCGTACTTTTTTTTTCGCGCTAGAGCCAAAGGTGAGGGGGAAAAAGCAAACGCGACGGCTTCTGCATAATCATGCGCTCACCAGCCAGCCAGTCGAGTTCTCTTCATTCATAAAACATTTCTAGCGTTTGACGTAGAAAACCGTGTGCACAAAAAAAATAGTCAAAGGTGGGTCGAGCACGCGCGGCGATTGTGCGAGCCATGATGATGAGCTTCGAGAACTTTTGGATGGATGTATGCGAGATGCGCGTATTATATGTTTACCCGGAAAGTCGAGCGCGCGGCATGATGCGCAGATATAGAAGTTCGCGCGTGTGGGGTGCCGTGTTATGCAGTGATTCGAGTTTTCAGCTCATTATCGCGCGCAGCTTTCCATCAGAATATTTAACGAGGCATAAACGGTTGTCAACGGAGGAACAACGATTTACTAAGTGATGATGATCGATCTAACGGCCGTCATCACTTATTGTTGTGGTCAGCTCAAGTTTTTGTTATCTTTCTTTGGAGCCTATTTTCGCGCGCGGTGTGTATTATTCCATTTGATTTTCCGAAATCGCGAATGACTTAACATTGTGGTCAAGACGATTGAGTTTTATTTCACACTGAATTGAACCGCAGCTGTGTCAGCGTTTTTCAAAGGCTGAGTTAAGTCATTTTCTCGCATATTTAAAGGATTTTCCTACTTGATTGCGATGGTGGTACGACCTACTTGTCAGAGACCGGCTGCAGATTCGCATTTAGATAAAGTTGAACAACAATGCCCGTTCACCTTCTGCGGCATTAACGCAATTCAATCGCGATGTAGAAGACAGGTCGCTGCCTCGCTCGTTACTGCACGATTCACGGATATCGCTGACAATCAGTAGGTTAATGATTTTTGTTATCGCGCATATTTACAGAGATTGTATCTAGTTGGGTAAACTATATATTCACTATAAAATAACTGTGAGAATTAATTGCGAATATAAATGTTAAAATTTCTTCTACCTGAAGGTAGTGATCGAAAAAATAATAGTTGTAATGTTATTTATTTATTTAAAATTACATGGATAGTCGATGTATTATAAACAAAGTGTATTTAACATGACTGAGATAATTGTTTTCTCAAAATGTCGATATTCTAGAAACTAGATATTGTCACTAAAAATAATTATTGATAAAAAAAATCGGAATCTTTTTTGTTTTATATTTTAAAAGCTTTTAGTTTTGAAGGTTTTGTTTTGTTCTTTAAGTATAATTTTCTCAATTTTGAATAACTTTGAACTTTACTTAAGGAACAAATCGAGACCTTCAAAACAAATAGCGGCTAAAAGACAAAGAAGATTCCGGTTTTTTTAATCAATAATTGTTTGTGGTGACGATGTCTGTTTCTAAAATATCGAAATTTTCTTAAAAAGGTCATCTTAGTCATATTAAATACCCTTTGTTATAATACATTGACTATATCTTTATCATTTTAGATAATTAAATCAAATTTCAACTATTTTTTATTTAAATTTCAGATATCCTTATTACCCAGCACTGCTTTGACTATAGGGAGTAGCGTACAAACTACCTTGAAATATAACGTTTTATTTTATACTCAAAGGTCACCCCACACTTTAATAAATTCCTTCGACACTATCAACCGTTTGTCATAATTGCAATCAGCTTCAATATTAACACTATACCTCTGACATATATTAAATAAAAACATGGTGTGCCGAGCTAGGGACGCGAATATCGCGACCATTTTCCTCTTCCGCTTGCACGCTAGAAAGCTGAATGATAAACTTATTTTCACACTGTTGTGCGCTGATAGCAAAATATGATATGCGCGGAACGCTCATGGCGATGAGAGCCATTTCAAGCACGTTGCAAAAGAGCTGATAATCAACAAATAATATTCGAACTTCGAATAACCGATGACGCACATTCCTTATATCGCACGAAGATACACGTACACCCCGGGTAACGCATATCACCGATTGATTGCGTGCGTTCAATGCAGAAATGCGTTAACTTCGAAGAGTCCGAGCACCTTATCACGTCTTCCGCGAGCGGCGAATAATTATAGAACGCAATTGAACTTGATCTAATTATAGAACGTACGAAAACAAACAACGTGGATTGGGTATGGTTGATTTTTCAGTTGGAAAAATAAACTATAACTATACGACAGAAGGTGGCGTTGGAGTTATCGTTAGCTTCGTAAAGATCCGATAATTAAAGAAACGTAAATTATCTACAACTCAAGTGCATCAAATAAGAAATGTTATATGTTTAAACTATTTAATTGCATATAGATGAAAAATATATTTTGTTTGATATTCGATGAAATTTTTCAATTAGTATATATACAGAAAAGTTACCAAATCTGCTGATTACACATCTAAGAATATCAATTCCTACTTTCTACATTCCTTTATTAATAGCATTTAAATGGAACTTATGTATCTATATATCAATCAACCGTTAATTTGCTCTTAGAATGAGAATGAAAACTTCTGCTTGGTTGATAAGAGAAATAAATAAGTTCTTTTTAAAGACTCGCTTATCTTTTCAAAGGCTTCAATAATAGTAATCGTCGTTTAATGTTTATTGTTCTACTTGTATAAGACGGCACTATCTAACGATGTTTCAGATTGAAGAAACTTTGTAGAAAATTCATTGCAAATTACAAGTTGTTTTTGTCTTCTTATATACTCTCGTACATGTTGACAGAGCAGCAAGTTCACAATAAAGATAAATTTATTATGAAAATATATCGGTATCAACTTTCAGCATTAATTTTCAGCGGCAACAACAACAAGCAGACCGTCTATATAGTTTACCAATCAAGCGAACCCTCGAAGCCTGTCAATAATCGCTTTTTAAGCACGTTCAAGTGTAATCTTTCCCTGAGTATCAATCGAAAACACCTTCCAGCCTACTCCGCAGTATATCCGAACACTGAACCGAAGACACAAAGAGTGTGAGTGTGTGTATATATAGAGAGAGAAAGGAACACGATTTGTTACGACCAGTTACGGCCAAAGTCCGGGTGCATGCACCCACTCGCAGACACAATAAGTCGAGAGAGCGCTACGGCGCTTGCACACAGCTTAAAAACCTACCGGCGAGACACCCATGTGTACGTGTGTAACTACACGCATACCTATACACACAAACTTGAATATATGTATCCTACGGCTGATCCGCCGAAACCCGATCGACCGCATTCCTCACGCGAAAAGAAAACGCGACTTCTGAGCGCCTCACTATATATAAACCCGGACATTCTTCCTCCTCTGGCTCTTCTTCCGTTCATGCCCGCGGCCCGAGTATGAAAATTATTTCGGCTGTTACAGGCGCGGCTTTCGCTGCCATGTGTACAAACGCGCATCGTATATAGGTATACGAGCCTCGCTAGATGGACTTTCACATTTTTACTTTTAAAAAGACGCCGCCGCCGCCGCAGGTGCGTTCGCGCGTCGACTTTCGACTTTCGTATACGCGATTACTGCGCGTTTCGCGGCGGGTAGTATGTACATTATGCGTGTGTGAGATTACGTCGAAACGTATATACGTAACTGTTGCAAATCGATGGTACGGTAACTGCTCGACACTTTGCGCGCGGAAATATGACACAGCTCCTGATGCCGAAGAAAATAACTATTTTCTATTTGTAGAATTGTGCCTGAATGATTCATGAATTCGGAGCTGTATGCGGAAAAATTGTGTAAAGAAAAAGTTATTGCGACTATAACGACGAAGTGAGCGTGAAGTATAAATGTATAATAATAGAACATTAATTATCTGCTAATTGCGTGTACTATCTCGGGACGCTATAATAGTTTTTTGAAATGTATAATCAACTAAATAAATTACAGACTATAATCGTTCTGGTGGAGACTTGACTGAATTTATCGTCAGTTTTCAGTAATAATTAACAAATCATAGGTATAGTAATTGGCTAAAAACTTGTGTTCATTTAAAAAACGTAACATGAACATTATAATTAAAGAAGCTTTCTTATAGTAGGGTAGTTTTAAAAGCGTCCCTTTGACATTGTTTTTTCTTTAAGGATGTAGGCAGAACTATACGTGAATAACGATATCTGGTCATATAAGCTATATATTATTCCTAAACGATAACATAAACGAGTTTTTAGTTCATTTATTTCTCTAATATCAGCCTGCCGGAACTGGCTAATAACCAATACCAACTCGACAATCCACTACGAGGGCAACAATAAAACAGGCGCCAAAATATTTAAAAAAAGAGGAAAAAAAATACTATACTATCGAATAGCGCAAGGTTCGACGACCTCTCGAAAACGTGCGCGGCGCAGCGAAGCAAAAGCAGCTGAGCGCGCGAATAATAATTATTGCCCTCCGCGCGCAAGGTGCGTACGCCGACTAAGGCCTGCATTTTCGTGCTCGATATATATAGGTATATGTATATATAAGTATACACGGCGAAAAAAAAAAAATTAGAAAATCATTGCGTCACTTTCACCCAGTGTATACTACACGCGCACGCACGCTGGAGACACACGATGAGTTTTTATAGACGGAGTTTCGCGATATTTTTTTCCTCGAGCTTGACGCTCGTGGGAATGTATTATAGGCTTATAAAGTGTACGAGGAGCGGCATGAAAAGGATGTGGATTATTACTTTTACTTCTGACGTTTGCTAAGGATTTTCAATGCCGTCGGAGTGCCGGGATTACATGCATAGCGTGCGTAATTGTATATATGTAAGTAAATTTCTGATACGGTTCGATGAATCTCTCCATTGTCTATTGGCAATTTGCGATTTCATATAGTATATTGTATACTTATAAAGTCTGCCAGTTGTTTATTATTGTACCTTAGTACGTGAGAATGAATATTGTTTCTAGCTGATAGCTTAATTTATTCTTTGAACAACAAGATTTTTTTTTATACCATTCGTGTGACTTTATTACTCTTTTCAATGCACGCGCGTACATTTGCATTTTGGAAAAATAAAGACACGTGAATTAGTCATACTTCGCTGAGCGAATAACAGCTGATAATTAATTATTGCCTGAATTCTTTACATTTCATTAAGTATAGATAGATACAATTGATCAGCCTGATAACAAGCAAATAAGTTATGCACTCATAATTTTTCAAACGTATTAATAATTGTAACATTATCGGTTCACTTGATGAAATCTTTTTAATATGAGTATCAATAAAAGTTTGATAAATTTGAAGCAAAGGACGTGCGTTTCGAAGTCGTATTCGTTTATCTATTTTTTCAGAAATATATTACCGGCAACTTTTATAAACATCAATAATTCTATCCAATCATAACAAATCATAAAAAAGAAAAAAAAAAATAAAGTAAAAAGCAACGCATAAGCCAATAATCTGAAGGAAATCGAAATAATAAAGGATTATGAAACTATTTTTGGCGGCACTTATACTAGGGAGAGAAAAAAAAATCCATATTCTGTCCTCCGACCTTCTGATCCTGCTACTAGATAATGCGAAACTACATCTTGATAATATGATTCTAAAAAAATATACTAAAATTCGATTGAGGAGCTTATTTTACTTAATATATGGAAATAAAAACCTTAGACCTTTGCAATAAAAATTAAAAATATTAAAAGCATCGAAGTTAAAAATAATGGTGAAAGGTTGAATAGAAATTTTTAGATGAAACTCTTTTTGACCCCAATATTATAAGATTAGTCGATTTCGGCGTCCGTAAATCCATGACAAATATTCACTCAATACTCGTCTGCACCTCGAACAGGCACTAACTACTTCGAAAAAATAGGATAGTCACAACTTTCGAAACGCTATAATAAAAAAGTCGCGAAATAAATTCGACACTTTCACGCTCTCCGAAAATATCCATGTATAAGATCGAAGAAGCGGAATATATCTAATGCTGCGGCACAAAGGATGTATATTCCTGCACATATACTCACTTGTCCTAACTTGAGAAGCGCGGGCGCACACACACAGGCACACACAGGTATAGCTATATATATATACGTACACGAGGGGGCTGCAGCAGCTCCACGGATCAATTATTCGCCGTCTACGTGCAGGCCGAGAGAGATGCACACGCTTGATAAAATAATTCACCAAACTAAAAATAAAATTCGCGAGGCACTCCGCGTGATGCGACCGTGAATATCGTGTGTGAGGTAAGCTTGCCGCGCGCACCCGCGAATCGATGACGAGGGGGGGTTCCTTAACCCACTAACCCGTGTGTGCGCCTGACGGAGAGAGAGAGTGTGTGCGAGTGAGAAAGAGATAAGGCAGCGAGGTTCTCTCCGCTCGGCAGCGCGACTCGCGAACAACTGAGCCCACGCGCGACCGGCCGCCTGTGTATATACGTACACGTCGTATACTTGACGTAAGTGTGAGCCCCTTCCGATGCCGCGCGACGAGAATGAGAGATATGGAGGGAGGGAGAAAGAGCCGAATTAGCGACGACTGCAAGTTTAGAGAGCGAATTTTTAATTTTACTTTCGATATGCGAAAATTTCGGAGCGGACTATACGATTTTAAATAAATTATATAGACGACGCAGAACTTGAATTTTATACCGGCGCTTTTAGTGCAGAAGTTATCCGTTCATCTCAAGTATTCGGTTATCTTTTCGCATCGAATTTAACCTATATAAATCATTAATATTTATTAGAAATATACTAATTATTAGAGGTGAATGTAACGTTTTTATAGGATAAAAATATTTTTGTCGCGGGTTCATTTTGAGAAAATATTTGTAGACCGGCTATGATGGGAGAAAGTTCCGAAGGCGTGACGAGGCGGAGCATTATAGCCAACAGAACTGGCACGTGTGTGGAATATACACTCCGAACAAGCAATACTCATTTGGATATTATGATATTGTACTGTCAGATGCCGATAATAATATTTGTAGCGTAATTGTAATAATACTATACTCGTCAATAATAATTTGAAGGATTGGCGGTCAAATAAGCTGACGATAAAATAACTAAAATTCTAAAATAATGAAAAATTGAATGTGGGTAAATCTGTGATTAACTCCGAAATCCATATAAGTAAATTTTTGTATTTAATAGAATATATTTCTGAGTAGTATATTAATTTCGAACCGCAGGTAATTATGTAACGAACAAAACAAAATCAAAAGAAAGAATCATTAGCTTCGGAAAAAGATAATTGAAAATCGGAAGATGCTAAAAAAAATGCACGTCTCATATCGCACGCCTCTTAATAGTCTATCTCAGGCGCTATTATGAGTATAGCGTGTGAGAGATATCGTACGACGCGCTGCTCGCAAATTATCATCGTGGCTACTCTCGCGCTTCTGAGTGAGCACGTGCTCAGTTTTGCATGTTCGGTGCGTGCATTATTTAAAGCCCATCACCGTCTTCCGGAGATACAATCATTTATCACACACTTCGTATCGGACACTCAAATTTTTATCTCCGTTTAATATTGCACACTTGACTTTTTTAATTGAACACGTATAATAATATCTTATTGTGTATGTTATCTATTATATTTAGTTTTAAATTTGAATACTTATATTCTAGCTTTAGGCGAATACATGTCAGATTTCATAATTTTTAGTTTTAATAATGACTTTTATTTTTAAAACGAACTTACTAATTAAAGGGTTCGATACACTTGTATAAAGTAAAAAAAGCGTTTGATTTGCGATTTTTTAAAAGATAGATTCATATATTTTGTTACCAATGTTTCAACATTCAATAAATACATATTTGTAGATATTACATTCTTTTTCGCCCAAAAATTTTTTTTAAAAACATCCGCCATTTTGTTGAAAATTAAAATATTGGTTAAATTCTTCGTTCAAGTACAAGCGAAAGTACTTATCTAACTAATCTCACCGGAGTTTTTATTTCAGATGATCCAGTCATGAGTAGCTTCAGTCACCGCAACACGACTTTCTTTTGTTGGACCTCTGGCAGATGGCTTGTAACTTGACTGTTTATTGTTATTTTTCCATATAAAAATTAGTTTAATATCTTCAAATATGTATTTATTTAATGTTGAAACAAGGGTAACAAAATATATAAACCTGAATTTAAAAAAAAAATCGCAAAGAAAACGCCTTTTTGACCTTACAAGTGAATCTAACCCCTTAAATATATTGTTAATATATTGGTAAATTTATTATACTCAGGAAATTCGTTATCATCTACTTTGCAGAGGTCTTTTATTATTTATCGTTGGTATTGCTCCATTATATTATGTTCAAAACAAATGGTTCATCGACTTGTACAATAACAATCAATTTTACTTTATAGTCAAAAGTTATTACGAGCGCATATAAAGCTTACAATATGACTGTATACATTTGTGGAAAACAGATTTTAACAGGGCTTTGAGTATGGATTTCTGATATCTAAAAAGATCAGTATTTTGTTAAAAGCTTATGCTTTGAAAAAGATGATTTAAAATGTCTCCGAAGAAATGTAAAATACTGAATATTTTCCATCACTTAATTACAACGTCTTTTTTTTATCGTCAATAATTTGTTATTTTAATAATTAACATTTTTTAAGAAACCGAAGCTTCAATTATAATCTTTTTTATCCAGTTCAATACCGTATTATGTTCGTTTTTATAATATAAATATTTACAAGTTAATAGAAGAGACATTTTTTATGTAGGGATAAGATTATGTAGCTCATCTCTCGAGAAAAAGGACCAATCGTTATTGTAGCTGTTTAAAGATTTTCTCGAATGCGTACATCAAATGAAATGCACATACTTTTTACAGTGATAATTAAAAATGTACTTTGTTCAAACATTATACAATCGATAGAGTATTACTAAAAATATATACATCTTCTGTAGCTGTAATAATCTTTCTGCAGCGTTCTTAAACAAAACTCGGATGCTGGGAAACACAAACCGGCGCTATAAAAATGGCATAATGAATAAGTGGCGCGTATACTTAATCGTCGAAACAAATCTCAAGTGCGAAAGAAAAAGAAGCTCGTGCAGTCATTTAATTATATAGTGACTCGCCGGTGGTGGTGGTGGTTGATATACGCGCGCGCGCGCGCCGAGTCAGGCGAGCATCGAACCATCGAACGCGTCGAATGATACGCCAAGCCAAGGCCACGTGGCTGATAAACTGAAAGGTTAGCACTGTCGTCCAGCGGCGTATTATTTAATTCGCGTTATCGCGGTTAATTTCACGGCTTTTTTTTCTTTCTCTAATCCATAGCGAGAATTTGTCATCCGTCTTATGCGTTGATATCGCATACTTCATCTTTTTTTTTTTGGTAATTAAATTACATGGAAAACGTAAGACTGTCAAGTTGCAGTAAATTCTTCCGTTCAAAGAAAGTATAAGAAATGTAGAGATTAAATGCAAGGCTGTTCGGTAAGCAGATTTTTAATGGTTTGCTTTAGTTCTTAGCAGCATACCAAATATCGTGAGTAACAAATATCGAGAGATGAACTCGAAGCATAAATTAAATTTCAATTATAATAAATGCAACTATATTGACACATATACCTAGTTCAGCTGCGCATGACTATTGTATTAACATTAGCACCTATTCGTTTAAAAAATTTAATTTATATAGTAATACGATTCCATCTATATTTTATACAAAATAAAACGTTCTATTCTCCTGAAAAAGAAAAAGAAAAAAAAGAGAAACGTATTCAACTACAAAATCCACCGACGATTCAAGCGACCGACCGACGAGAATGTCTCTCTCTTCACACCGCGGCACCTTTTATTAAGTAGCCACTCGCGCGGGCGCGACGCGAGTGTTATATGTACACGGGGTCGCGGTGCGGCGCGTATATTTACACACAAGCGAGCGCGTGGCGGTGCCGTGCACAGCTCTCGGAGCTGCACGTGAATAAGTATAGATATCTTTCCGAAACATTATGGGCGCTCGCCGCACGCGCCCGCGTCTTTTTTCGACGTCTTGCGCGAAAGCAGAATGCCAACAGACGAACAGTAGGTAGAAGAACGCAGACGATCGTACCAAACAAATCCTATTGAATAGAGATAGTCAACATATGAAATTTAAAAAAAAATGTTATCCGGTGAAACGATAAGGAAAAGTTGAAATAAATAAAGATGAAGTTTGCTGAAATGAGTAGAAAAATCGAGATTTCATGCGACATTCAGTAGTAAAAATTGATTAGTATTTCTTATTGAATTTTTTTTTCAGCGGATAAAATCTACTTTTGCAACGTTGAAAATTTGCTATCAAAAATTTTTTTCGTTTCGGTAAGAACCCTTTTTATCATTGTATCAGTTTTCAAATTGGAATGTGTAAACAAATCATGATATAACATTTTCATATCTTTAGGTCTACTAAAACGCTGTTGTCACCTGAAATTTGCATGGATTCTGTACGCTCTTATTAGATTTACTTATACATTTCTTCTTTATATATTTATCTAGGGCACCCATCAGCGTGGCCCATATGGGGTGGCCCATATTTACGATAGTTAGAGCGCTATAAAGTATATAGTTCAAGTCAAAATTTATGAAATCCCGCACCGAGCCTATATAGTACTTTCTTCAGTTTCCCCACTGTCCGAATTTCACGCGAGACTGTCCACGTATCAGAGCGCCGGCTCATCTGCGTTTACAATACACATATGGATGAGCCTCTCCGTCTTATGTAAGATACACACGAAGCGCGCTTTCGTTTGTTTACACGTATACTCAGTCTGTGGCTTTCTGAAATTTTTATAGAATACTTATTCTGAATATTGTCATTAGCAGCATATCTTTCTTTTTTAGTCTTAATAAAACTGTTGGTGCTGAAAAACGTTAGTTCTTTGATACTTCGCGACAACTTTCATTTTGAGAGAGCCTATCTCGGTTTGAGTGAAGCTGTAGGCCTTCTGCACTTTAGTACTATTTGAATTTCCTGAAAGTTTAAAGAAATCCCTAAGAAATCCCTTAACTTAGCCGAAATGTTTGTAAGCGGTTTATGAGAAAGCGAAGAGGAATGGAATTTCATGATGTTTTTCGGAAGGTCGATCCAATTTCATGACGTTTGAGAGGCATTTTGGGTATAGTGAGTAGTGAGTTGTACAGGTTTTCTTGAGAAAAGGAAGGTTTTCGACGTAAATACTTTTTTGTATTCCGGTTTGATTTTCAAAAAAGATTTTTATTTTGCGAAACATTTTATTCTCTTGTTTGATTTAATTTTGTAGTATTGTCAGATCAAATTAAAGTAAAAGTCCAATTCTATTTTAAAAGCTACTTAACCCTTCGATTAAAGCTTTAATCCAAGGTATTTAGTCTATATTGAAATTAATTCAGAACGTAGCAATTTAAAAGGCTTGTTCCAATGACATCTGATCATAAAAATAATTATGAAATTTGAAATTATTTACTCGTGAAGATTCGCATACAATTAGTAGTTATTATTAAATTAATGGAGACAGCCAAAGTATGAATAGGAATAGTCTTTTTCTTTAACAAAATATAAAACGTTTTTTTAATTTTCGAAGTGTTGTTTGTTTAAGACAATCTAATTTGCCTGTTAAGTAACCGAATGGAAAAACTTTTACCTCAAGATTTTCATCTAAATTGTTTTTTTTTCTTTCTTTTTAGTTAGGTATAATTGGATCGTGAATTTCCAGGAGACTAATCCGATGCAAGCTCTCAAATTGATTTTCACGTATATAGTATAGCACAAAAGCAAAATGAACTCGCACACCGTTGAGTAATTATTCGCTACGACTTGTGGAAGAGGTCACTACAATCTACCTACTTCTTTTGATTCGCAAGTTTAATTTTTCCCGACCATTTGAGATTTCGCATTCATCACAAACATTGGAAACTAAAGCATTGGAAAATAGATCTATAACTGAAATTTTCACATAATCTTATCATTCATTATCTTTGCACCTTGCATCAATGTTTCTGCAAAAAAGAAACTGGTCCAACGGCCACATTCTGCGCACTAAATTTTTCCACTTCTTTTCCCACAACAAAAAAAAAGCAATATATCGCATGTGCCCAGAAACGCATCTGCGAGTGGAAAAGCGAGAACGGCCTTTCGCTCTTCACTGTCAGCGCGGTTATTACAAATTCTAATCGTCTGCCGCTTCTGTGGTGCGCACAACGACTTCCTGGTTTTCCTCGCATGAACTTCCATCGCCAGGCGCTCACGCAGTTGCGGCCGCCGCCGAGCATCGCGACATTTTGTTATTGGCTCTATTTCCTTTTGGATAGACCGAGAGAAGTTTCTACTGCCGAAAACAGTTCGATTGCCGACTTAATTTTTCGGCTCGAGAGAAAGGTCTTTGATTTTTCGAGACAGCCGACCGCTATATTATCAGCTTGTTGAATGGTGACTTGTGTTAAAGGCTAGAAGATGTCTTCAAAGTTTCTGTGAAGATGTGCAGGAAGTCGTATTGAGAGATCCAAATCTGTATATTTTTTGAATGCTTTAAGTAGATTACGTAAAAATCAAAAGCAATTTTTTTAAAAACTTTTTACAGAAAGCCTAGTATAGTTTAGTATTAAAAATCGAGATATTTAATCACAAAGTTTGTTATTTTAACATGGGGACCCTACTCTAATTATTGATGAGTTTCCATAATAATAATATTTTTTTATCCTGATTTTTGCTGATGAACTTGAACATTACGGCTCTTGGAGAACGTCCTCAAATTCTCTATAGTTTTGCTATCGCTTGTAGACCTCATCATGAAGAAGATTACATTACTCGCGTCATGCGCTCCCACGGCAATTCGAGCATGCAAGTTTGTATACAAATGTTTCAATTACTATGATTGAGCATCTACAATATAGTGAAGTATATTCATAAATATTATCCTTTATTCGTATTTTAAGATTTTCTCTGATAATCATCAACGTTTAAATAGAAACACTATCACGAGAAAAGTTCAATTTTGCTATAGAGCCAAGTATAGATTCAAGTGCTATAAAACCGAAATTTCAATCTAACACATCAAATGTTTATTGTATTTATTTATCCAAATCAAACACATTTATTGGTCGTATTATATTAAAGTTGTAAAATAAACTTCTTTGTTAGTGAATAATAATTTAATTAATTTTTTTAAATAAAATCAATTTTTTAAAGTAGTTTTTAGAGGAGAATAGTTATATTATTTAACAAAGTTGAATTGATATTTATTAGCCTCATTCCAATAAAAGTATCCCACTTGAGTTTCATTAAAAATGTTACTAATTACTACTGAACGTTTGAGAGGAAAAGATTATCTGGCCAATTAGTCAAAACCCAGATAGTAATAGTTTTTAGTATTTTATAAGAAGTCGGTGAAAATATAAAATTTAATTAAATTGGAATATTAATTAAAAGAAATTATTTATTTAAAATGTTTATTATAAACTAATTACTTGCATTGAATCAATATTTATTTTTTCACAGTAAATGATTTATTAATTTTAATTACATCTCTAATTCTTTCAATTACCAATTCAGTTGAAACCATGTATAAATTAATGCATTTTGAATCAAATTAAATATTTCTTTAGTTTATATACAACTGCTCTTTTAGAGTAACTTATCTATTTCATTACAAGCACAAGCAATTTATAGACTACTAAGATGAAAGTAAGCAATAATCATTTTAACTTGAACTTTAGTCGTGATCTTGGAATTTTAATTGTTGCATACACTCAAATAACAGCCTGGCGTTAAATTATGTATGAAAGTGACGTTGGGGGTATACGTCACAGTCCATTTGGAGAGTTCTTCAATAACTTTGACAAGCTCCCACGTTGGGGCGTTAGTAGGATTATCGTTGAGAAATCACACGTTATCATTTCGTCGGAAAACTGAATGGAAGTTCAAATAAAAAATATTGCATAGTTTCAATTTGTATTATATTTATTTATTGTATATTGTATTATAATTATTATATAATTTGATTATATTATTTGCCTGGCATAAATCATTGAGAGTTAAATTATTCTTAAAAATTATTTTTAAAGTACCTAATAATTACGACGAAATGCGCGATGCAAAATTTTATTTGAATATTATAGGTAGCTCACAGCAAAGTGTACATTTTTACGTAATGACAATTCATTTAAATGAAGTGTTCATATTCAAGAAACGTTATTTCCCGTTGCTGAACATTATTTAATGAGGAAGAATGTCAAGAAGATCCAAAAATTATTAGAGGTAACAATGCAGCAGACTGATTTTTTTCATTGCAAAATACTGCATAATCCGTCAGAGAATCCACGTCGAACAATATTGTACGCCGAGTCCTGGATTGCACACGTGTACGAAAAGATAGATTTAACTTTCTGATTTCTAGTTTTTCAATTTCACACGAATGATTGTCAGTTGAAATCAGTATGTTCTATAAAATGCTATATTATTTGAAATTAAAAATGAAATAGAAAAAGTTAATGACATTTGAAAACCTTCAATTAGGTAGTTTTCAGACGTACAACAAAAAGAACAAATAGCGAGGTCCAATGAAAGATTCAGGATCTCGCTCCACTTGGACAAGTCGCCGCGCGAGTATTCTCTACTTTTTTATCATCCTCTCTCTCTCACTCTCATCAACGATAATCCGTGGTCACGTGACAATGGTACGAGCACGCGTTCTCTCTCTCTCTCTCTCTCTCTCTCTCTCTGTCTATAA
>JAPYZP010000928.1:0-19667 GCA_030522985.1 Torymus sinensis | reverse complement strand
AAATATTAATACACATACACACATACCCACGCAGTCGGTCCGCGCAACATTCTCGTCTCGGTCAGGGCCTCGGAGGCTCGCGAGTGCCGATTATAGGCACATAGCAGCGCCGCGTCGTCCGTCCGGGGAATCGCGGGCATGCGACTCACCCGGTATGAGACAACCCCGCCGTCGTCGTCGTCCTCGTCGTCGAGATGTGTCCTACACTCGGACGTGCGTGACGATCCTCAAGACGAGCATCCGAGGAGGAGGAGGAGGAGGATGCAGTAGCCGATCGAGCGTATACGAGACGAGAGGAATGCGCGCGCCCCGGCTCGGCATGGCGATCGTGCCGATCGATTCTCGCAAGCGGCGTGCAGTCGGGTAATATAATGTGTAGTGTCGTATGCACATGTCCTGATTTTCAATTTTTCGAGAAGGGATGTGTGTACTTATTGAAATAAAAGATGAAGCACTATATTTGAGATTGGTATATATAAAGAGAGTAGACAACTAATGTGTTGTAAAGATGAATTATCATATTAAATTTCATGCGTACACGAAAGGAAAAGTGCTTATCTACGTATTTGTACCGGTGAAATCAACTAGTTTATGAAAATGTTAAATTAATGAGTAAACAAAAAAAAAAGTAAATTTAACTTTATTTAAAGTAAAAATAACTTTATATTTAAAATTAGAATGCCGATTCCACATTCTAAACTAAAGATTCTACTTTTTCTTTAATATTATTTCTACCGATATCATTGCTTCGATTTGATATTATATGGAAATGATGTTTATGACATGATCGAGATGGCCAGATGGCGATTCTTTGTCTTATTTACTCTCTAAGAACGTGACGCCACTTGGATGTTAGTGAAAAGTATAGAAGGCCGCCAACTGGTCGCCCTGGATAAAATACTAATTTTTTCAAACTCTACGGCGTATTATGCGATATTATACTGTTACTTGGTGCTTTTTATTGTATTAGAGCTCGGTATAAGCATGCTTCACGTACTACACTTATTTTGCTATTCTATAGTTAATCGATGGATTAAAATTATAATTTTGTAATTAACCATGTGTATTCTATAAATCTTTAGGAATTTTAATGATATACATTTCGCTATTCCTTTCATCAAAATTCTATACAAGATTCAGTGAATCTGATCATATAAATTATATTCTATTTGATTAAGCTCCTACGTTAATAAATAATCATTGGCATCGGGAGTCCATTTCCATGAAAATGTTCTTCATCTCAATAGCTACTATATATCATTCCATAAATGATCAAATACCAATTGGAATTTTTAAACTAACCATGACAATTTTACCTACTTCCAAACGTAACACATCGCAGCCACACAGACCAACCAGTAAACCTCACAATTCTATCTAACCCAGTATTTTATTTACGGAAAAATCCCATCCCACACAGCTGCATAACACCCCGAGGAATCTCAATCCGACTGCAGCGGCACAACCCAGCTCGCTTCCCCTTGCGCACGTAGCGAAGATAAAAAACTCCGGCGAAACAAGCTAGCCGAGCTCCGCACCTTCCGCACAGCCACTCTGCACGCACCCATACACATATATACAGCGTCAATCGCCAGCTCTCTCACTCTTTGTCTCTCTCTCTCTTGAGAGAGAGAAGAAAACTCGCGCGCGTGTCGATGACCCGGAGCGCGCGGATTATGGCTCGAAAAAATATATTTATACAAAGGCTCGGGCTATATACGCCGCTTGGGGCGCGCGAATTATCGCAGTGGCCGAGTCACGTACGCGCGCGCGCGCGTGTAAGCGTACCGAGAGTTCTCATTATATGGCCACCCCCCCTACCGAGCGCCGAGATTTATGGCGGGCGAAAATGCAGCGCTGAAAGCTCTCGCGCGCTTTATTGCCCATCGGATTACGATTTTTTCGCGGCTAGCCGGCGAGTATGGGTGAGGGGGGAGAGCCTTTTTTACGGGTATAGGCGAGAAGAGAGGGGAATTTTTGCGAGGTTGTTGCAGCTAATTTGACACATATTTCGTTGGGTGCTGCTGCGGGAGGATTAGCGGAATTGATATCGGTGGTTGTTTCGATTGTTTGTACGGGCGGTGGAAGCGAGTTAATGTTGCTATTATTCTAATATTCGGTTATTGGAAAAATCGCGAGTTTATGTTTAGTAAACGTTCCAGCCGATTTTATGAAAGGTAATATGAAATTCTCGTTATCGAGCGTAAACGATGTTCAATTTTTTTCTTTTTTAAATCATTCAGTATAATACATCTGGATTGTTTTTTTAAAAATTCAATTTTATTAAAAAGTTCCAGTGATGGCTCAAGAATGACGTCACCCTTTTGTAGGTCACGAATTTTATAAATAAAAATGTTGAATATTGTCGAATTATTTTCATATAAACTTCAAATTATTAAACAAAGAAAAAAATGTAAATCATCAATTAATCTTTTTATATACATTTTTGTATTTCCATTTTATTGTAGATGTCATTATTTTATGAATCGAAACCGGACTACTTCTGTTGCTGATGTATAATTAAAATTCAACCAATTTAACACATTAAATGACTATGAATTCAAATAAATATTAAGGTGGACTCTCACCCCCACAAAGGTGTTGTTGGAAAATAAATTTTTGTATGCTTTGGTCCAATTTGATCGAACAATAAATGATGTATGTAAATAAGGGATAGTTTATACATTTGAAAAATATGAAAATATTTTTTGTTTTTCATTAGATTTTCTTGTGGAGTTACGGAGGAAAAATTTTGGTAATAGTCGATCACTCCACTATATGTACAAAACTATTTACAATAATTTATAACTTTACAGACTAATGTTTATAAACAATAGTACTTCATATAATAAGCTCTTGTACATTAAAATCCGATGAATAACAGAAAAGATTACGGTATTTACTCGATATTTTTTCAAACCGATAATATCTACACTTGCAAATTCAATTTTCATTTAAAAATTTTGTTTCAAACTCATAAATTATCCCTTATTTATATATATCGTTACCCGTACGATCAGATTTGATTAAATAATAACAAAAATTATATTTTCCAACAACATCTTTTCGGGGTGAAGTTATTGAATATGATCATCTACATAAACATTCACCTTAATTCACATTCTGTCTTACGTTCTCGTTTTATAAATCGTTTTATACATAATATTTATATAATAAATTAATTACTAACTACTTTCTGATTACGTATTTTTTCCATAAAACTTTCATAGACTGTACCACCACTTTGTTGAACCATTTTCAAGAAATATCCATCAGATTTTTGTAAAAGAATATGTAGATGATCATATTCAACAACTTCGCCAGCATCCATAACAAGTACTTTATCGCTGTCTATTATAGTATTCAATCGATGAGCAATGGTAAGTACAGTGCAGTTTTTAAATTTATTTTTAACAATTTTTTGTATTAAAGCGTCTGTTTCTTGGTCCACGTTTGCAGTAGCTTCATCCAAAACTAGAATTTTGTTGTTCCTCATAATAACTCGAACTAAAGAAAGCAATTGAAGCTGTCCTATAGTCAAATGTTTTTGTTCAAGAGATTCATCTAAAGAGACAAACATCTTGTTAAGCCCAACATCGTTCAATGCTGTCCAGATTGTTGAATCATCGAATTCATGGTTAGGGTCAACATTTTCTCTCAACGATGTTGAGATGAAAAAACTCTCTTGCGGTATAATAGAAATTTTTGAACGAATTTCACGGAGATCGATCTCGTTTATATTTACATGGTCTACATATAATGAACCCTCAATGTTGGCTAATCTAAATAGAGCCGATATCAAAGAAGACTTTCCGGCTCCAGTTCGTCCAACAATGCCAATCTTAAAAAACAGAAAAAACGTCATTTAAATTTTTTAGAAATTAATATCTTTGTTACCTTTTCTCCTGATTGGATGCTAAAACTGAGATTTTTTAAGACTGGTTCTGCTGTTTCAGTGTATTTTAAATATAAATGATCGAATTCAATGTCTCCACTAGAAGGCCAAGAATTTGGTGGCTTCTGATTTGATTCGCTCACTATCAAATTTTCTTGATCAAGTTTTGTAAATTGAAACATTCTTTCAACGTTAACTAATTGCTGTTTCATCTCTGCTATGTGTTTCATTATAAATTGTATAGTTATCATAATTATGTAAATTTGTGTAACTGCAAGGCCAACATTACTGGCGAATTCTCCGTCATCAATAACGATAAAACTATAAATAATGATTGCCACCAAACTAACGGTTAGAAGATCAATCCAGACACAGAAAGCTGATAGGGATACTAAAACAAGATAGCTCGCTGAAGTATTATTATCTTGTCGATAGTCAAACTCCTTGCACATCATTGATTCTGTTTGGCACGAATGAATTGTTAATAGTCCAGAAAAAGAGGAACTGATATGCGACAATACAGAACTTTTGGCTGAAAATAATTGAAAATTAATTTATTCGAATAAATATTTATTTCATTGAGGCAGGTTAAATTTCTTCGACTTACATGTTCCCTCTAACCTTCTTATATTCGTAGCTGTTGGGAAATATAATTTGTTGAGAAGCCAATATAGATAGACTATTATGAGTGTGGGGAACACGATCCACCAATTAATAATAAAAATTTGTACTGCTACGCCAGTAATAGTGCACATTAAATGAATAGTCATATACGTCATCGTTGGAAATAATTCATCCACCACTCCAACATCTTTAGAAAATCGGTTTATGATACGTCCTATCAAAAAGCATGAACAAAATTATTAACGTTAAAAGTTATTACATTACACTGCTTCTATTATATTACCTGCTGTATTTAAATGAAAAAATTTTAAAGGTGTATGAAGTAAAGTAATTAACATGCTGTTATGGATATTATTGTGTGCGTTCATACATGTTTTAAAATAAAGTAAATTCCTTGTAATAATCAAAATTACACAGGCACCAATTAAAAATCCGTAAATGTATAGATATAAATTAAGATTTTCAATATTTCTATTTGCTAACATTACATTACTGCTTACGGGATGAAAAGAGTAATTTTGATTGTTTCCATTTCGTCCAACTCTAAAATAAATTATAAAATAAAATGTTTGCTTTACTTATATAATATAATAATCCTCTTTTAAAAGAATGATGACGGAAATATGAAACCGAAATAAAACCTTCGCTGTTGGGTCCGTTTAAAAGTAGTCTTTGATTGGTCGTAGCAGACGTAAACTTTTTACTTAAGGTGTTATCTGATTGGTTGAGAAACTAACCTATATATGCAATGATCTGTGTTTCATATTGACTCTTATAATTATCCTCTATTTAAAAAATGATGACCGAAAAGTGAAACGGAAATAAAATATTTGTAATTGACTTATTCGCATATTCTCAAATGCCAGCGATGAGTTTATGTTCTACGACTTAAAAAGACGTACCTATGATAAAATGTCTAACTTAAAAATGTGCTTATACTCCCAAAATTGTAACCTCAGAAATTTTAATTAATTATAATATAATTGAAATTATAGAAGTAATTAATTGCAAAAGTTGCGTAATTCAAATATAAGAATTAATATAAGTATTAATTAAAATATAAAAAGTTGAAACTTATCATTTATCAAATTTTAAATTAGAATTATATAGCAAATAAAAATTATGTTCGCGAAGCACACGTGATCTTCCTAGAATAAGAAAAATACTTACATATACGCAACCCAATAATCAGTACTGCTAATGACAAATTGAGTAAATACAAAACTCATAAGTACTACAATGAGTGTCCAGGTCGAACCACCAGATTTAAAATATTTCCACAATAAAGATTTATTTATTTTTCCTTTCGCCACTAATTCTGCAGATTCATCAGCATCTTCATTGGAGTTATTTTTTTCATCATCTAAATTTGAAATTTCGTTTTGTATATTAATTTTTCGATTACTCTTTGTCATATCTTTTTGTAATGAATCTTCTAATGTTGCATATGTAGATAAATTTTGAAATTGTTTATCATCATTTTGAAGATCACCAAAAGTTCCTTGATATCTTACACTTCCCTTATCAAATAAAATTACATTATCTGATTTATTTAAATACTGCAGATTGTGTGTAACAAGAATACGAGTTTTACTTTTTAATAATCCATGAAAACAATTTTCTACTAGTTGCTTTCCGACAATACTATCAACTGCTGAAAGTGGATCATCTAAAAGATAAATCTCGGCATTTCTGTAAACAGCTCTAAAAAAGAAATGACTATAAATCTTATATTCACCGTTTATAAATGTAGATTATAATTGATAAATATGTATATGATACCGTGCTAAATTAATGCGAGTCCGTTGCCCACCGCTTAAAATGGAACCTCCTTCTGTTAACATTGTTTTATCCCCATCAGGCAATTGTGCAAAATCAGCCAAAAGACAACATGCTTTTGTTACATTTGTATATCTTATTTCATCGTATAGTTCTCCAAAAAGTATATTATTTCTTATAGAATCAGCAAAAAGCCATGGTTCCTGACTTGAATAAGAAACCTTGCCCTGACGGAGTATTTCTCCTTTAGATGGCTGCAGTTCTTCTAAAATTAATTTAAAAAACGACCTCTGGAAATAATAATAGTAATAGTAATATGTAGAACACAGATTATAAATTTCAATTAAAATGTGACTACCTTTCCTGATCCTGCAGATCCCAAAAGAAAGTATAATTTTTCCTTATGTAGTTGAATATTGACATTATTCAAAACAGTTTTAGAGTCAGTGCTCCATGATGCGGTCACGTCTTGGATTAATATACTTATATCATCTTCATTATTTAGAAGAGGTTTAGCAATTTGATATACTTCATTCAAAAGTAAAAATTTCTATCAAGCAAATTATATTTTTTAGAATTACCTTAAAATTAAAATCAAGGAAATATTTTCTAAAAATACTCATGTTATTTACCTCTATACGTTTGACTGCGACCTTGGTTTCAGAGACACAAGTAACTAATTGTATTACATAGAAACCTATCATTATTTGTAAGCTATTAAAATGCTGCAGAACCAAGTATGTATCGCTAACTGACGTCAGCTGTCCTTTAAAAAATACATGGAACAAGATTGTGATAAACAATGTTGTTTGCCCTATAAGACACAGTGTTGCCAAATTCATACTTTTACAATAAGCTATGTTTGTCATAGCATTAATTTCGTACCTACAAAATAATTAAACATTTGAACATTAGAATTATTATGAGTCAAGTTACGTTATTCTGACTAACTTTCTGGCGAAAAATACAAGTTTTTCGATAGGCTTTTCCCAAGTGTACATCTTTATAACACGAATACCTTTGATGATTTCCTGTATAAATAATATTCTCTTATCGGTTCTAGTTGATGCTTTTCTGCGTAACTTGAATATGATTTTGCCAAAAAATACTGTAAAAATAATTAATTGTTATATATGCTTTTTATCACTCTCATGTTTTCAATACAAATTTTATATAAAGTAAAGATCCGATATCGAGATAAAAGGGAAGTAGGAGGTATACCCTCTAGCACAACATCCTACTAGCTAGTTCACATTATATAGTTCACTATGTTGTTAATAATAATGTGAAACTAACAAGTAGATTTCACGCTAATCCCCTAAAAATCTATTCTGATATTGGGTTCATTACCTCAGATATATTTAGCGATTATACATTATATTTATAAGAACCTTGTACTGGCAAAGTTTCCAAAAACAGAAAAATTATTCCCACGATACATGCAACTCCCACTCTTCTCCAGACTAAATAAATAATTATAGGTATCTGCAAAGCTGCGATCCATCCCTGATGTAAACACATAAACCATTGTTCAACTCTGAAAACGTCGTCTAATAACAAATTAATAACAAAACCTTCACTAATTTGAGCAACTGATGAACTAGATAGTTTCGTGATCTAAAACTATTTACTTAAAATAGAATATGACAATACATTAATGTTTGTTGCTTTCACAATTAATCTTTTTATGTGCGTACTTTTCTGTAGATAAGGGATGAACATGCGATTCGCGCTTGCATGCCAACTAATTGTAATTGTATAGTTGAATGTTGACAAAGTATTGTTACTAAGTATATACATGCTATAACTGAAGTAGAGTATAGATAACATTCACTTTTAGACGTCGTTGAGCCAATTACGAAATACTCAATGTAGCAGGCCATTAAAGTCGGTAACAAAGGTCTATTAGAAAAATTAAATGCAATGTTTTAACTGTACTTGTAATCCTCGTATAACTTTGATTTACTTTCAATTAACGTACTTTAGAATCACCTGTGCAAACGCCATTAAGAGTGAAGCCCTAAATGAAGACCAAAAAAAAACTTTATTAATGGTATTTAAAAATTTTGGTTTTCGTTTTTCCTTTTTAGCTTTTTTTATTTCTTTATCCCAAAGCCTATAAATATAAAATCTTATAATACGCATGGTATGTAACAAAAAATTATAGTTAAAAACTGGTAAGATCTTTACTTCTCAAGTTTATCACCAAGCGGTCCACTACGATCGTTTGGTAAAGTATTGAATAAATTTTTTGCTTCAATTTCATGATTTCTTCCATACCAAAATAATGGTAAAAGCCAGCTAAATATAACGATTTCATTAACTAAATTATTGTATATAATATTTTGAATTAAATTAATAGATTAACTTACGTGAACCATATTCTACTAGCTACATTTGCTGAAAGTGTGGGATTGGGATTGTCGTATTTTTTATTAAAATACATTTTGTACTACAAAAAGATTAAATTTATATTATTACAAAAATTTTGAAAAAATATTTCACTTGGTAGGTATTGCTTCTTATAATGCTCATGAAATACTGGTTGAATTATTTCAAAATTTTATATCAGTTAACATTATTTCTGTCAACTGATAAAGAACAAACTTTTTTTATTTATGTCATATTAGGAATCGCATTGTTTTTATCATTAAGTAAGTAAAAAGATTCATCATTTTATCATTAAAAATATTGTTTTTTAAAAATTTTAAACTTTTAGTTTGAAATTCGTTAGTCTCTACGTAAATACAAGATTTTAAAATTAAAAGAAAAAATAAATACTGTTTACATGATTTATATTTCGTATACGATTCTTACAAATAAAGCGTAACTACCTATCTATATGTATATATCTGTATATAAATAATTTTTCTTCTTGATCATCATAAAATTTAAATAAAAATTATTTTCTTATTCAATGTTCAAATCCTATAGTTACTTTAAAACTCGGTACTTAGTTGTAAACAAAACAGGACAAAGAGTTATTATTTTGACTTATTATGCAAGTACAAGAAAAGTCATAGCTTATAGGGTAGTGAAAACGATCACTTCTATTGCAGAAAATGCTAGATTGATGTTTTTATGATGAGTTGATTAAAAAAAAATAAGTTTTTGATTTTAATATAGACGAACAATGAAAATAATTGTTTCATATTTTTAGCATGACTTTTTATTGCTCGATTGATAAGCTGTAAAAACAATGTCTGCAAAATGTTTACATAACATTTACATATTAAACATATCTGATGTTTTATCTGTGAATACGGACAAAGCTAATTAAACGTTTATAAGCAGTAAAGGTTATTTAAATTTTTTCAAAATGACTGTATGTATTAGTCTGAGACATAAACCATTCAATGAACATTTTTTTATGTAAATTTTTTAATAAATCTATTTTTTATAATCCTTAATGCGCCAGTTTATTTCCTACAACTTGAATTCTTGAAAAATTCTGGTCTTAAGCTACTTAATTGAAAATATCTTGTGATCTATTTTCATTTCAGTGGTACAGTAAAACCTTATCTTGATAATTTATATTTGAATTCGTATTTCTAGAGTACTATTATTTGCAGGGCTATATTCAATATGCATTTAATTCTGTACAACAATCATAAGTTTTATATCTTATTTCACCCAAATAGAAAACTTGTATGGTTTTAATTCATATGTGTGTATTTTTTACACCGAATCTATACCTCAGGACTTAATTCCCAAGAAAATCAATCGTTTCTGGCAAAAAAAAACGAAGCACCTCACCCAACAGACCAATTTTCACAATTCCCATCGCTGTAATTACCACTCAACATCCGCACCGTTATTGCTATAAAAATCCGAGACGATCGACTGCCATGCATCACGGGAAACAATAAAAATCAGTCTTTCTCAGGTATCTCTGCACGCGCGCGCACGTAATAGCGACGAGGCCATAAATCCCCTTGCGCATCGCCGAGAGCCATTAGCATTTTCTTCCATTTATGCTCGCGCAGATTGCCGTCGCGCGATTCTTCTTCATTGTTCGATAAATAGGAAGAGGCCTCCGCGCGCGCGCGTATAACGTATGAGGACATTATGCCGAGGCTCTTTTCCCTCGCCTCTCCCGTTTGCAATGAGCGCAAAAATAAAGAGGAGAGTCGCGAGAGAGGGAGAGAGAGTGGACGGAAATTTTCGAGGAGAATGAGAAAAAAAAGTCGGCTGAACTATTACGGAGAGGGTGGGTAACAAAGACGGAAGAGTGAGCGTTCTAATTGTTGTTTGTAGGAGAGTATACTGGTGTGTGTTTTTGTATGGGTGCACGTTACGTGACGCTGCCGCGTCGATTGTATCATACTGTGCCATGAATAGAAATAGAATAGATTGAAACAGTGAATGTGCTGTACAATAAGAACATATATAGGAAACGTTGGATTTTACTGTTGTTTAGTCAACTGAATGTTCACGAGTGATGATCTTATAAATTTATATTACAAATCAATAACTTTCACGAAAATTTGTTAAAAAGCTGATCACTTGACATTAAAAATATAAATTCGTGCATCTCCATCCCGAAACTTTTCCCACCTCACTATTTTCTCCACTGAATTTTCGTCTCTATCCATCTCTCAGAAAGATATCCATCACCCTTGCCCAAGTCCACTCACCCTCCTCCTCTCTCTCTCTCCTGAAAACAAAAAGGCATACACCTGCACACACACATACCCACACACATCCACCCTCGAAAAACAAAAAGAAACCCCTTCCACGGCGAAAATGAAAGGGAATAAGAGTCGGCCGAGACGAAGGCGGTGGCTACGACGACGGCGGCGGCGGCGACGGGAGGAGAGCGAGGAATAAACGAGAGAGCAAGAGAAGGCGGGAAAAAGCGCATAGAGAAGAAAGCTACGCGCGCTCGCCAATATCCGTAGAGAGAGAGAGAGAACCGAAACAGAACCTCGATTCCTTTCTATCGTCGCGAGCGTGCGCGCGCGCGTCACCGAATACGTGACGGAACTCGCCAAGTGCAGAGCTTGCCTCTCTCTCTCCCTCTACCCCGCCTATGATGGAGCATTGTTCCATTTCGCTTGCTACACTACTCATACCGATGGCGGAGATAGAGAGGGAGGAAGAGAGAGAGAGAGAGAGAGAGATATGGAATCCGTTCCTTTACTTTCGCGCGCGCTCTCGCGCAGTGATTTCGCGGTAAAGGAATTCCGATATTGCCGTCGTGTCCTTTCACGATTTTAAGGAGATGGAAGAGATTGAAAAAGGAGGGAGAGAGAGGGGTGGGGAGAGGTGGGCGGAAGGAAAGAGAGAGGATGTATGTATGGGTTCGGTGAGAGTGAGGTATATAGGTACGGGTGCCGACAAATTGCGTTAGGTGGCCGAGGTGCCGCCCGCGCGCGAAAACAGAGAGAGAGAGAGAGCTGAGAAGTGGATCGGAGATTGCGCTGTTGTGGGGGAATGGAGTTGGAATTGATATTTTTGCAAGTGAAAATTGCAGTTGTTATGGATAAATGTAACCTTTTTCGGAACGAATTTCGTAGCTTTTACATGAAAATAGCGCATTTGGAAAGATTCACTTATGATTTTGATGGAATTTCATATTACAGAATTGATTAGGAATTTGATTAAAATTAATTCAACATATTTATCCATATCTAGGAAATGACAATATCAAAAACTTACGATAACGGTATATTTAGAGCCCATAATATAACTTATATAATTTCACATGAATATTTCACTCAAACCCACCCTTACATCCTCATTCCCTCTAATTCCATATTCACCCCATAAACGTCCACCCACTACCCCTAAAATGACATTCTTTCCTCTCCCCCTCTCCTCCGCCTCTCCACTTCTCGCAACCGCGAAATTATTAATAGCCGCGGCGACGGCGGCGCCTTTTCGGGGTATATATACATATATAGAGAGAGGTCCGGCGACGCTGACCGAAGGAGACCACCACTAACGCGATAATTCGGCGAGGCGCCGTAGTCCCGGCGCGTTCGACTCGCCATTACCGGACCTTGAAATTTCCCCCGGCCGTGCCGACCGCGATCTATTAATTACGACTGCACTTACGTGCGGCCGACGGCGGCGACGTCGTCGTCGTCGCTGCCGCCACCGACGCTGAGCGGATGGGAGCGCAGGCGCTAATGGCACGAGCGTCGATGAGGACGATGCAGCAGGGGGGAGTGAAGAGTGCAACGTGCAAGTGTGTGAAGTGATTGAGGCGGTGGCAGCAGTGATTCGCGAATTTTTCGGGGGCTTTTAATTGTGAAGGTAGAGATATTGAGAATCATGTATATTTTTTGTTAAATTATAATTTATTTAATACAGGTGTATTGACTTGCCGCAGGCAATTAAGAGAAGATAATGGGAAAAGAAGCTTGATTGTAAGTGTAATAGAATGTGTGTTACACACAAATGATTTTCGCACCACTGATTCGGATATTCGGTAAGGTATGACAATTTTCGAAGCCATTTTTTCAAACCACTTCAAACATTTTTAAATGAAAAAGAAAACTAGATTTATATAAAAACTTAAACATTACTAAAAACGTCTTTAACTACTTTATCGCTATAACAGTCGCATTCACCCCCTTTACCATTAAGACCGTCTCGCAGAAACTCGCTTACGAAAAAAAAAAATCTCTCTCTCTAAATACCGGAAAAGTGACCCTACCCTGCAACATTAAGAAAAATCAGAAGAACTCGATTCTCTCTTTCTTCAGCCCCTCCACGTCTCCGCTCCCTGGGGGAGGGAGGCGAGTTTTGAAGCGGAGTAATGCTGGTAGCGAACTAATCAGAGTCCCGGTAATACTCCGCGCTTCTAAAGTAGCGACGGGGAACGCGCGCGCGCGCGCTCTCGCAAGCAAGCAACTTCGGGCGAGCGGAGAGAGAGAGCGAGCCGAAAGAAACTTATGCCCTGAAACTCGTCGAACTCGACGCAGCCGCTCGCGCTCGCGCGCTTTGTTCCCTTGATTCTTCCATATCTAGCAGCTTAACCTATACCGGAGGGAGCGAGCAAGAGAGAAAGAAAAGGCGAGGAGAGAGGGAGAGAGAGACTCGTTACGTCGTCCTTTCCTTAATGCCTTAACCCGAAAACTTGAAATCAAGTTTGCGCCGCAAGCATTGTCTATTCTATTTTAACGCTGCCGCGCGCCGGAGCCGAGCGCTACCTATATATAGTTTGATTCGGTCCGGCGCGAGCGAGCAGTGTTACGATAATGAGCTGGGGTGTAAGTATGGCTTTCTTTTATTTTGTTTTTAGATGAAAGCGGGGGGAGGGAAATGGTTGTTGCGTGAGTTGTAGGGGAATTTCAAGTTTACGCGAAACATATATAGCGAGCGTATCTATAACGTGTTGCTTGATAAAATTGATAGAATATAGGTAGAGATATAATAAAAAGTCGCGATAAAAATTGCGTTATCGGAACGAGCTTTTCGCTGCGTCGCGTATAGATAAACGAATGTCTAGAATGTAAAAATTTACAAACATACGTAGAAACTTTTGTTGGTTGCCTATAGTAATTCCGCGTTTTTTCATTGTAAAATCAATTTTATGAATAAACATTAATTTCGCTTCCGTTCACAAAACCCCGTAACCTCCCAACTTGCAAAAAAAAACACAGTTCCGAACCTTCGGCATTAAACTTCCATTCGCCGCCGCCAACAACAAATATCACAGCGCGGCTGAAAACATTTTTCTTTCTGCCTCGAAACACTATCTACCCAGTGACCGAGAGATTATTCGATTACCTTTCCGAACGCCTCGCGGCACCGGCGACGTCCTATAGGCTTTTTCCCTCCTCCGCGAAAAGATCTCTCTCTCTCTCCACCTCGCTCCCTCGAATCGCAATCTTTTTGTTTCCGCGCGCGCGCGAAACTCGGAGAAACGCTTTCGTCGTTCTCTCCGGCACTCGATAGCCACTGTACCGTCGTGCGACGGCGCTGCTAACTTCGTTGCTTGCCCGCGCCCAAGCTCTTACCAACAACAATATACACCTCGGGTAGCGTGAAATTCGCGCGCGCGCGCGGCTTTTCACGCCCAGAGGATGGATATGTACGCGGTGTGCGGGAGCTGCGCCGACGCTCTTCTCGAGAGTTTCCGCGGCGTTTTTTTCTCTGCGCGCGACAGCGTATGGCTTTTGGCTGGGTAAGAGAGGGAGGGGGGTGGGTGAGGCTGGTAAGCGGGCTTTTTAAAGTCGTAGCGGTAGCTGCTGCTGGTGCGAGAGCTGGGGATGTCGAAATTTTCACGGGTTAGAGTTGAGAGGTATGGAGGTGGAGAGACTTCGAGAAGTGAGTTTTACAGTGGGCGGAAGGATTTGTATGGATTTTATTGGAAGATGTAAATTTTGATTGAATCGTTATTTACGTCTTACGCAACTGTGATAGAAACATTTTAATTGTCCGTTTTATCTCTTTTATGTCTGTGTGACAGAGTTCACGGCTTTTCGGAGAACTATTATGGCGGGAAATGGAGAGGCGATTTCTGGTACTTAGAAATGACGGTCGATTTCCCATATCCGTTTTAATAGGCCGTTTTAATAGAAAGGAGTGAATCTAGTTTTCGGGAAACTGATTTTGCTAAGGCTTTGAGAGACGTTCCTTGATATACATATACATTAATTCTAGCAGCGTCAGTTTCATCTCATAGGTGATGTTCCCAAAGATATGAACAATTAAAAACATGTCTTTAGGGGTGAGTCGCCCATTCAAAATTTCTAAGGAATGATAGTTTGCATCGAAAGCTTTGATTTACTGCCCAGAAAATCAAAAACAAATGGTGCAAAGGTCGATCATTTACGGCCGTTCATAAAATGGGCCTACTTCTGCGCCGTAAAAAATTGTTTTCGAGTTGTCAATATTTTTCTTAACTTTGTTATCCGACCGAGTATTATCCAACCGGTGGTAGCTCTAGGTTGTTAAATCTGCTGAAATCCGAAGGGGACTATCAAAGGTCACGAACTCTTCTTGTGAATAAACATAAAGACAACGGACGACTAGATTCGCGATTTAAATTCACGCACCGTCCGCCACGAGGTCAAAGTGGTTTCTTGGGTACGTAACGCGAGCTCTGACTCTTGCAAAGACAGTGCGAGGTTACACGCGCGCACGTACCGAACGGCAAGCGATAAGCGCACAGACGCCATTTACGCTGGGTAATGGCGGCGTATTTCGTTCGCGACCAAGTCGAAGGTAGCCTAATGTGAAGTTGGTGAAAAGAGAAGCTATGTCGTGTACGACTGAGAAGCGTTCGGCAGTGGAGGTCGATGACTGCGAATGTCTCTTCTGCTATTGCGAAGCACGCCAACCTGTAATGATTTAGTCGCGCTTAAATGATAATCCATCTGGTATTCTTAGGTTGCTTAATAAGCGTAATCGGCGAGTTGTTCTCTACTTTTTCATTCCGGATGAAGCGCATCAAATACGGCTACCTCTGTTCTTACAACATCGTATAACTGAGCTCCGCATAAAAGTTTTCCACGCGAAAAAAACAAGTGATGTTATTCGTATCAAATTACGTCTTGCCTACAGAATATTTTAGAATGATTTCGCGTGGTTCCGGTCAGAAATGCTTTATTATTTTGACTTCAGACAAGTCACAAATAATTCATTCATTTTTCCAATTTCATCTCGAAAATTCCTATTACGACATAATTCTCATCCATTAGTCAATTAATGCTCTGAATTCAAACAATTTTTCATTCCCACATTCTTCTCAAACCCGATTTCCCCAGAAACTTAACATCCCACCGTCTCGCGTTCTATTTTCACCCTTAAACTTCAAACGTCAAATCATTGCTCTCGTTTTTCTTCGCCGCCTTGCATAATTCCTGCCGTACGTTTTTCTCTTACCCGTAGTACATACCCTCCGCCTCGGAAAATTCCCGACTTCTCGCATACGGAAAAAGAGTAAAATCTGCAGAAGAAGGGCGCGCTCGTTCCGCGTATACATATATACACGTTGATGTCGGAAGAATTCAAAAAGTTGCTTGTTTGCTTAGCACGCCAACCATGATGGGGGGGGGGGGGGGGGGAATTCGGGCGAACTTTTCGAAAACAATTCGTTGGGGAGTTTTTTTGATCGGAGCAAAGTTTCACTTCATCGAGGCAAATTTGAGTATACGGAATTATGTTTGGTCGTAATGATTTCGCGCGTACATGTAAGATATAGTTACTAAAATATCTTCATATTAATGTCAAAAGCTATCCCTCTCATTAAACAATGACTTTTCGCATATTACGTTGATCCTCAATCAATACCCCTCAAAACATCTCACTTGCACCCTTGAGCCCCGACACCGCCGCCTAATCCAGCAGACTATACTCCCGGCTTTCTCCCTTACCTCCAACCTAAACAAATCCCAAGCCAGTCATTATACACCCAAAATTCCACCCTCTCACTTCTCTGAACCCTCACGCACGCACACTCACATATAGACACACACAATCGCACACACGTCCACATCCATACATGCATGCATGCAGCGAGCTCAATCTCGTCGTTTATTCGCAAAGCGGGCGGATGAGCGCACGGTAATCGAGCTGCTCGCACGCTGGGATCCTCTGCGCGCGTGTACGCGGGCGAATCCCCCATCGGCCGAGACAACAGGCGGTGGCAGCAGAAGCAGCAGCAGCACCGAGAGTCAGCGACAATGACGGAGAGCGAGAGAGAGTATATTATCCGGCTTTGCCTTTATGATGCGGCTAGCGCGTCGCGTCACGTCGCGATGTCCGGCACTCGCGGATTTGCGGTATGTGTATATGCATACGTCGGCCGGCTGCGGGGGCTATAGCCGACGCGGAGTTCTTGCTGAAGTATGCAACGAGGCACACCCCCGCTCTGCCGCCCGGTAATGGAGTTGACGCTGTCGAATGTCGGCTCTCGCTGCTTGGCGTGTGGAGTATGCGGGGATACGCGTGTACGTGTGTGTGCGCCGCAGTGGGTGTATCGATTTCGTCGTGCGTTGAGGGATGAGGTGATTGGAGGAGGTGGAGGACTGAGCGGTTGATTAGACGGTTCTTTGCGGCGCCGTAAACGGGGTTAAGGATTTTGGGAGCGAGCGGTGCGACTGCAGCTGTGCCGCGCTGTGGCTGATGCAGTTATATCGAAATGTTGTCAATACTCGGGGTTGTGTATTTTCATGAATGAGAGGATTAAGTAAATGTAATTTTGATAAAAGAAAAGTAAGCGACTGTTAATTGATTTATATTCTTTAATAATATATCTTGACAAGTACGTATTATTTCCTAGTATCGCAGTAGAACATAACATGTGATATGATTTATAAAGTTTTATATGTCAGTCTTTGTAGAAGATGTTATCTGAAACATATGCGGTAAGTAGATATGACCAAGATTCAGTCCAACGTATGTTTCAAAAGTAGTTTTTTCCCATTCTCAAAGAAAACACTATATGTTTTTATTATAACGTAAAAGACAATATTACTCTCTGGCCCCTACACAGTGATCCGATAGATTGGTCTCACTATGTTTTTTTGGTACCTCTGGCCAGTACAGAGGTGTTTTAGCCTATGATCCGATAGACCGGCACCACTCAGTTTTTTGGTGTACTTCTGGACCCTAATAAATTCAGATGATTTTATTTTACGTAAACATATCTTATTTACTGAAATTTTCTCCCCACTCCCTTTAATCACTTAATTCAATAAACTTTCGAACACCTCCGCCCTAAACTTTATTTGCCAAAAAGCATCGGCAGCGCACTGGGCTCCCATACCTCTCCGCGCAGCCAATACGTCAAATGCCGGCGTCACTACACACCTCTCTCTCTCTCACACTCGGAGCTCGCGTGCGCTCAAGAGTTTCAATGCCGCGACGACGACGACGACAACGACGCTTTTCAAGCAACGACTTTGCCCTCTCGCTCGCGCGCGTAAGAGAGAGAGAGAGAGGAGAGAAGTCATCTGCGGCGGCACTCTACTCGCGCGCGACAAGTATAACTTTCCGCGCCGAAAGCGCGTCGAGCTGAAGTTCGGCAGCAGCGCCCGGGCAAAGTTTCGCGATGCGCGGCCTAGCCAGAAAGATGTGGAGTAGTAGTAGTAGTAGCGCAGGAGAAGAAGGAGGAGTAAAAAATGGGATGGAGACGGAGAAACAAAGGTTCGGTGGGTGATGCGCGGCGGAATAAAAAGAAGGCGAATCACAAGTCACGGGGGGTATAAATAAGCGGTCACATTTTTCGACGCGGAGATATCTCCGCTTTGTTTTTGCACGTCTACGCGGGGTATATGTATAGAAACCCCGCGGGAGTTATCAGGGACCGGGCATTGTATAGGCGCGTAATAGAGAGCTAAATGGGTCTTGTTGGCACGCGCGCGGGATTTAATTCCGAGGAATGATTGGCCGCCGGCGAAAGGGAACGAGAGGGAGTGGATATATAGAGCGCGGAAAGTGGATTTTAAAACGAAGCGATATTCTCAGCGCGACGGGGGAGATTTTTCAGCGCCGCGCGTGATGCAGTTTGGCGTGAGATAAATGAACATAACGCGATATCCCCGTATACTTGGATTAGTTAACGCGGTTATTATTGAGAACGTTATATACTCGAAAGCCGATAAATCGAATGTGATTTACAGACGACGAAAATATTGGTGCAAAACTAGCGCGAGAGAGAGAGAGACAACAAAAAGCCGACAACTGGAACTATACGAGGGAGGATCAAAACTCGTTGCAGGCAACAAAAATGCATAGAAATTTTTTTGACATCGAATTCCGCGGGACGCAGCGACCAAAAAAAAAATCCGCGGGGACAAAATCGTTTCAGTCGGTTTCAATATTCGCGTATACGCGCATATACTCGCGAGATAGCATTTGGAAGCAATTACATTTTCTACGAAAAACTCGACATATTTTGACGTTTACACACAGCTGCGGAATTCAGGCAACATTGTTACATCACTCAAAATACCCGTCATATAAGCGTATACCTATATACACCGCGAAAAAGAAGACAAAGGCAACGTGTCTCTCACGCTCACACTCTGGTCCCCTCGACGCGCGTCGTCACGGTCGTCGGGAAACTTTCGCTTTCCTTCACCTCCTTCGCACACCCCCGCTTGAAGAAACCAAGGGTATAGGCCCGCGTGCGCGAGGACACGCGCGTCCGCCGCTCGAATGTAATTCAGCGCGAAACTTCGCCCCAAGAGAACGAGAGGGAGTGAGAGAGAGAGAGACACTCAAGGACTTTGCCTAAACGTCTATACGTATATACCTATATATATGTAGACCGCGTCGGCGTCGGCGGTTGATTGACAACAACGGGAACTTGCGACTTTTCTCATCACGCCACGGCGGCTGTGGCTGTGTATACGCCGAGGAGTTCTCGATCTTCCGCAGCTGCGTCTGTCAAGAGAGAGAGAGAGAG
>JAPYZP010000927.1:0-27409 GCA_030522985.1 Torymus sinensis | reverse complement strand
ATTCCGATCTTACGAATAAGTTTGAATATTGAAACCCATTTTTCTCAGAAACGTAAAAAGTGGACTTATGTCGTTATGCCTCGAAGCCACAGATATATACCAAGAATTTTAATTATTTTAACTTAATTTTTACACATTTTTAATGACTCTAAATTAAATAAAGTTGTTATCATAAATTTATATTGCTTTGAAAAAAGCTCATAATTTGAATATTATCGGCGTTCAGTGAATTAGATCGGGGACATGATGCGCGAGGAAGTGACTTTTTCTTCCCTTTGTATCGGCATACGGACCGTGTAAGTAGAAGTAATTAATGACTTTTAATTTTCTAAGTAGTGAAAGTAGTCGCGATGACGTAAGTATTATAACTGTGACGAAAAATCACTGCGCGGAAAATAGTTTCATTGTATTCTAATTCTGGCAAAGAAGGTTAAGCAAATATCTGAGGAAGCGTTTTCAGTAGTAAAGTCAATGTTAGAATGACGAGAATCATATGGTTCTGTTGAAGAACTTTCTTAAAGAAATTTCGGAAGAGTTTTACAATACTTATCTCGGTAGAAGAATGCATTACACGCTTCTTTATCAATGATTAACAGCAAGGACTGTTTTCAACACCCACTATGGAAATCTTGCTTCAATCTTATTTTCCATTTCAAAACATCATCGACATGTATTACGACATATTCCTATACACGATACAGTAGACTGGAGAATGTTGAACCGGCAGTAGTGCTAATAATCGTCGTAGTATAATGATAATAACACCAGTCGTATGGATGATAGCAGTAGAGTCCGGCCTCTAGATAGATCGTGCTGGGATTTTATAGGAGTACTATTCTCCGGTATTACCAAAGAAAAAGCAAAGATAAAAAGGAAGGGGCTGCAGCGCGCTCGCGCACTCTCGATGCGAATGTCGTGCCTTGCAGTCGAGTCCTCTTACGGCTCACGATTCTCCCTCCCTCCCTCTCTCTCTCTCTCTCTCTCTCTCTCTCCTTCTCGCGCGCGCGCGAGCGTTCAGGGTTCAATGAAGTCGTAAAGCCAGGCGCGATGGAAACAAGAGGGAGAGAGAGAGAGAGAAGGAGGAAGAGCCCACCCGTAGAATCATCGATAACAGCATGAGAACAGCCATTATCTCGTAATGCGTCTCCTGCAGCTCCGCGTCTGCGCGCTGTCGATTTTCATGCGAGACTCGCCTTGTGTTGGCTGTGCGCCTGCATAAAGTGTCGTCCTGCATTATTAGCCGGAGCCGTGTAATGGCATTCCTTTGATCCTGCTGGCGCGTGCGCATGTGTGACGGATACAGTGGGGTGGAATCTAGTCGCGGTGTTACTGATTCGTACACCAAGCCACGAGATAAAGCTCCCTTATGGATTACTTCGTTTCACGGTCCAGTGAGGCAACAGTGCTCGTATTTATAAATCGCATGTTGAGTTAATCTTTCGTTTTGTCGCTAAAGCACGCACAATAATAGAAGATAGTTTATACTGTAAACAAAAATTTACTATAATTAACAAGCATATTTACATTTAATTTAAATTTCAACCGCACGCGTGTGTGTAGAGATGCACGACTTTGTAACCTACATAAAAGCAATGATTTATTTTATAACGTTACCACGTAGCCTACACGAGACTCGAGCCTTTTCCCAAAAAAAAAATGATTTATCCATCCCAGTTCATTATCCCGCAAAAAGTGCCGCGCGTGTTCAGCTGCGCGCATCAACCGCAGTGGGGGAAGGTTGGGGGGTAAAAACCAATGGAATTACGAGCGGTGGGTAATGAATTTCCCTCGGCATCGAGGACGAAACGAAACCTGATAATCGCGGCCCAGGCGCGTATTTTCATAATACCACGGCAAGCCATGAGGCATCGCAGCGTCCGCGCATCATAACTGTAACGCGCAATACCACAAAGCCGTATCGACGAGTCGCTGCAGTTCCGTTAGTAGGTATATACGAAAAGAGGAGCAGCGAGGAGACCTTCGCCAACAGCGAGAGAGAGCGAGAGAGGGAAAAGCGGCTCAAGTTGCACTGCGCCGGAGGACGGCGCTTTGCGCAACGCGCCGCTCGCGCGCGCGGCATTGTGTGTATGCAGAAGCGTTTTGCCGGCCGATGAACACAAAGCCGCGCGCGAGAGCGCGGGCGGGAGGGAGAGGAGAGAGAGAGCTAATAAGCCGCGCGCACGCGCCGCTCGTGCGGACGTTAAAGTCGCCCGCTGCGCGATAGCAGGCCGCGTGCGGCTCTTTCGAGAGAGGGCGAGCGCGTTGTATCATCGGCCGGAGGCCGAGTGTGACTATCGCCGCGGCCCATCGCCGCGAGCGAGCTCCGCAGATGCATACTCGGCTGGGCCGCCCGCGTCGGTGCGTTACGTCCGCGGAAACTGCGCGCGCGTATATAGTAGCTACCTCAAAGAGCGCGGGACTCGTGCGTGCATACGCTCAGTGTGCTACGGCGACGATGAGACTTTCACTCGTTATCCCTCACCGATCCGCGACTCGTCGCTCATCCTCGCCACCGCCGCCGCCGCCGCCCTACGCGGGCTTTCGCTCGTTTGCGCCGAGATTCGCGGCCGGCGGTGTCGAAAGACATTCAGATTTTGATTGTTCTGCATTAAAGACGCGCGTCTTCTTGCCTTGGGATGCGAAGGGACATGGTTTTCCTTGTTGGTAGATTTTAACGATGTTTGGTCATTAGGTGATTTGGCAAAACAGTTGCCCAGATGTGGTAATCAGATACTGAGAAAAGGGGTGACATTGTAACTGTTAAGATATAGCTATATTATTTTAAATATCACCAGTGGCTATGTATTGCAAAAGTTAAGATATTAGCTTTGGTGTAACTATTTAAGTATCTTTAAGTAAAATATTGATATTGTAATATTTACAATATCATCTATTAATTGTTGTACATGATCATGTCACAACAATTTTTGTTCAATGTTACAAAGCTGCCTCTTTGAGAAAACAAAATGCTGGAAGAGTTGAAGTTAGATATTCTTTTCCTCTACGAATGCTTTATATTTTTACCTTTACTTGATTTTTGGCTGAGTTTCTTGACGAAACTCCCAAGGGCAGAATAACATAGATATTATAATAGTTAATATAGATATCTTAACACTATCAAAATTTCAGATAACTTGTTTTAAATATCTACCCGAGTAAAAAAAAAATTAAAATTTTGTAGCCAATATATTACCCGTAGTATGTGCGTAATATTGGTAATATACGGGCCATATTCGCCATATAATATGTGTGGTTCATATATGGCCACAGCGCACTCAGAAAATGATCTTCCTGTACCAATGAGAATCTGCTTGTCGGAGGAGGATTTTCAGCTAAAAATAGGGCCAAGAGGATATCTTCCTATAGAATCCAGGAGGAATTTCCTCTTGTTACAATGTTGCATCGCGATAAGAGGAATTCCTCCTATATATATAATAATTATTAACAAAAATTAATATAAGGAAGGAAGTCCTTTTTATTTCAGGAACATCTTTTCGGGAGGAATTTTGTTTCGATACCGGAGGATCGTTTTTCTGAGTGCGCCGAAGCCAAATATCGGCTATACTATTTCCCATATAGCGTCCATTCTGTCTGACATGTTGTTTTCTTAGAGTATTGGACATATAAAGCATGAAAAGAAATGGCCACTATTTGACTCCGGCGCCGGGACCACACGGAAAAAAGTTTTGTTAAGTCGCTCGCTCAAACACTATATGAGCAGCTACACAACGATGTGAGTGAGCCGCTCTCCCAGTTTTGGCGGCCGGGGCGACAAGTTTCGCGCTCTGGCTCGCCAAGCGCCGCTTTCCAAAACTGTTGGTAAGCCAGAGCGCGAAAATTGTCGCCCCGGCCGCCAAAACTGGGAGAGCGACTCACTCACATCGTTGTGTAGCTGCGCATATAGTGTTTGGGCGACAAAATTTCGGCTCAACAAAAATTTTTTCTGTGCACACATTTTATTTACGCGGGTCAACAGTGTTGATTTCTTTTCTCAGTGCAATCAAGTGTATTTTTGAGTATCCATTTATAAATAAGTATTATGAATGAAGCGTTTGGAGAATACAATAATTACTTGAGTATATAAAAAGAACTTTTAAGATATAATTTCCAATCAGAATTATTCTAAGAACAACCCTTACGATATGAGATACTATTGAAGGCTTACGTACATAAATAGTAGTGGTTATAATATTTTTATAAGAAAGACATTATCTCGTTACATTTCTCTGTAAGTAATAGGGCAAAGCCCAAAGCTTTAATCGATTCTCGATGAGCCGTTGAGAGGAAAAAACATATATTTACAGCCTTTGTTTAGTTACGCGCATTTTCTACATCACGACCTCTCAGGCACAGATTCACGAAATATGATAATTAAAATTACAATTCACGATCTAATAACATCCTTTTATTACAGATATCGAAGCCGAGTGCCAAGATGACTATATGAAAATCCGCATCGGATTTAATGGATCTTTCAACGGCTTGTTATACTCAGCGGGTGAGTTCCAATTAACCATGAACTTGTAATTTTTTTTTTCATTGTAAGGGTATATTATTCGCTCAAACGATTTTGCATTAAAAATATTTTGTGCTATCGTTTGTCATAGAATCTTCAATCAATTATTTAAAAATTAGTCATCTTATAAATTACCAGTAAAATAAAGTAAAAATATCCGTTAAAAAAAAGTAGATCTCTTTTTACACAAAGAGACCATAGTTAAGCACTAGAGATGAATCATAATTGCAATATTTATCCGCACAAAGATATCGCGAGCGCGCATATAGACAGTAAGGAAAGCTGTGCGAAGCCCGAAAATAAAAGAGCGCGCGAGAGCTCCGCGAGCAGCGCCTCATCATCGCGGCTCTCAGCGGGCCGCGCGATTCGTGGAAATCACATTTCTCCGACTCATCGCAAATTACGAATGATGGCGAGTCCCCGATAGGGCTTACACTTTCCCGCCGCTGCCACCCCCTCCCTCTGTCGGTGAATTATGGCTTTCGCCTCGGCGGGTCCCGACGCGATCACGAATTCAATCCGATTGAGAGGGAGCGCCTACTCGCTCCCGATCCCTCGGCCCCGCCGACGCCGCACCTGACGGACAAATGGTAAAAGTAAATGGCTCGATAAATTACGGGATGCTATCCGGGCGGCTTGAATAAATGAAGATTCGAAATTGATAAAGGGCGCCCTTGCGCGCACGAAGGCCAGATCATCCCGGAAGGAAGCCGCGGCTGCGCTTTTAGAGCGCACGGCCCTGGATACACATACATGTATATGTATTTGTGGCTAGTGGCGGCTCGATATCATGAAAAGCATGGGATCGCTCCTCGTTCTCCCGGACACCGGATAGTTCGCTTCACTCGTCGAAAGCTCGCGCGACTGCTCTATTCGCCGGTAACGTGTACCTTCGGATCGGATACCTATATTAGATGAGTGCTGTTGTAATGCTACCTTCGATGCTCATTTTCTTTTCTCCGATTATACCTTCGAATCGTGCGGTATAAATAGTTTCAACGTTAATTGCAACCATCGGCGTCGTGCTGAGTATCTTATTCAATAATTTGTATCATAATCTCTTTATATATCTATATCTTTCAAGTTAAAATTCACATTTTTTTTAACATCTCATCGGTAAAATAAAAATGTAGAATCTCAAAATAGCTACGTAATATTCGTTTACTATCCCAGCACGAAGTGTAGAAAAAGAAAATGAAGAATAAAAATCTAGATGAAAAGGAAAACATTAGCGGCTTAATTCTTGGAGCAAATTGTGCTAATCGCACGCAGTGGAAAAATCAAGCGCGTAAATCCATCGAGTTGACGCGTTCGCGATAGCAATCGAGACGCGACTGTAGTTAAATATGGGAGAAAAGCCGGATTTGGTGCACGAGTCACGTACTCTGGTGGCGCGCGATACGCAATCTCAGTGAAGACAATCGGGCTTTTTAATTGCAGGTTACTCGTACGATCCCGACTGCATGTACGTTAACGGGACGGGCCGGGACTACTACGAATTCTTCATTCAGCTGAATCGATGCGGCACCCTCGGTGAGAACACGCATCATCAGGACAGTAGGAAAAATCCCACGGTAGGTGAAAGAGGAGAATCGAGGGAGAATGAACGCGCTTAGCTATTTCTCACTCGTTTGCACGTGCGGAAAATTCCGCGGGAGCGCATTCAAAAAATTATTTTCTTATTGTCTGCCCGCAGAAAAATCTCATGTGGAACACCGTTACCGTTCAGTACAACCCGCTCATCGAGGAGGAGTTCGACGAGCACTTTAAAGTCACCTGCGAATACGGTTATGACTTTTGGAAAACCGTCACTTTTCCCTTTCTTGACGTCGAGTACGTACTTCTTTTTATTATTATGCTTTGAAAAAAAAAAAAATTCTTTGATAAATTATGATTGTTTCGTTTCCGTAATTTAATTTTCGTGCCATAAAACTATGATACTTGAATTCAAATGTATAAAGATGATCTTTACCATCTAATAATAACCAATGATAAAATTTTATATTTTAATTAAATTAAAAACTTTTTACTACTTTTCACATGCAAAAAATGGATAACAATAAATTACAATCCTTTTTTATAGTAAATGTTCGATACTCTTACTGTTACATTCATTTAAATAACAAATTTCTGTGGTATGTATGTAATATCATACAATATTACTATAAAATTTTTCTGATTTATGATCATTCAGTACATAATACTTTTCGTGTATCAAATGTTACTAGCTATTTATAAATAATACAGTATCTAATGTCAAGGATATAAATCTTGTATATAATCTTGAGATATAAGTAGCTAGAAAATGTGAAAAATGTGGCTTCTAAATTATTTCAAAATTTTCCGAATTATTTTCACTTGTTGACTGGAAAATTTATCCGAAAAGTGGCCGCATTAGCTACGCAAGTTAAAGGCACACTTATCCAGTTTTTAATTTAGCTCTTAGCAAAACCAATTTCATTTTGTAAGTCTGAGATTTTTTTCTCTTGAATTTTCTCTTGAAAATTTTCCAAATTACCTCGAGTTACCTCATGCTCTGAAATAAACAATCACCATATATATTTTTATTTGTATCCTGATACTGATTTTAAAAACAAGATATTATTGAACAACGTCAATGGTAATTATTTTCAGAGTTGCGACGGGTAATCCCGTAGTATTCACCTTGCAGCCTCCTGAATGTTACATGGAGATTAGATACGGCTATGGGACGACAGGTACTAGAGTAGCTGGACCAGTTCGAGTGGGCGATCCTCTGACGTTAATCATTTATATGCGCAGTAAATACGGTATGTCTCTTAGGACAAGTAGTTTATTCAAAATATATTAAAACCGTATTCTTAGGTTGTTATATTTCTAATAATAATGTTGCAATATAACTTTTAATATTATTACTTGACTATTTCCAATTAGTTATTTTATTATGATTCTAATGGCAGTTAAATAATTATGCATTATAGTTATGATATTAACTACTAGAATTTATTTTATAATGAATCTTCGGTCAAAATCCACCAACGGGTTAACTAAGCAACCCGGGATTGACTAAGAGAGGTTCCATGTTTTCGAAAATTAGGTAGTTGTGATCATTAACTTCATAACTATAATGAATATTTCCATTTAGATTGTACAGTATTAGTACTAGTAATAGCATAGATATACCAGTTTTATTATCTAAATCTTCAAGAGAACTTTTTACTTCTTGAATTTCGGAAAATACAAACTCTTATATCTGGGCTACTTTTCTTGGCACATGATTGGACTAGGGCTTGAATTAAAGCTTTTGTTATAAAAAGAAACTATAAAAATTTGGCAATTATAGTAAGTGACTTATTTCTTGATCGATTGAAAAAACACATAAAAATCACCAAAATAACCAAGATTTTCGCTCTTTTTGTAATTTTTCAGAAAAAAGTCTTCCTCTACCATTAAGTTCAATTTTTTTTTATTCTTGTATTGAAAAATGGATATTTTTCTTTTTTGGTTCAATCGTGTGCTTTGTAAAGAACTTGAGTTATAAGTAGCTTTATAAATCTAAAATTTTGCAGTTTCTTAATAAGTTAACAGTTTCTGAGTTTGCTTATGTATAGAATATAAAAACATATTTTCAAATATAAGAAATTGTGTATCAAACCAGAGGATATCTCTACGACTTTTAACCGTTTCCTTTTATTATCTACTGTCATTTGCCTCCGTAATGAGAAACAACTTTTTGTAATGGCTTAATAGTATATTACGCAACTAGCGAGGTATAGAGTTGGCCAGTCCAGAGCACGTCGTCGATGGAAAGGACCAAGGTACCAACTCACGCGGTCGGCTTTTGAATTTGTTAGCAAACTATTGAAGAGTAAAAATATTCCACAAAAATCGATTAAAGTAGAAGAAAAGAGATTACTTTAATCGTTTTTTTTTGTGGAATATTTTGTGGCTTCTTCAATAGCTTGCTAAAAAATTCAAAAGCTGACTGCACGAATTGGTATCTTCTTACGATCTGGCCTGAGGTTGTGCCTTGTGCCTCTCAGCCGACGACGTGTAAATTGCCACCCGAGCCGAATGCGAGGGTGGTAACCATGTGCTCTGGGGTGGCGCCCTTTATTCCCGTGCAATATTGCAAGAGTAATGTGTCACGAATAATAAAGAACATTTTATAAGATGTTCTTTACGTAAAACTAATCTTTTAAGCCCTTGCAGAAGTGTGTGCCTCGTCACAGAGTTAAATGGTAGAAGAGACAACCTCATATACACACATATTTATACAGCCATTTAAAAAAAAATAAATTCGCTTACATTTAAAATATCGCATTTATCCTATTACACGAGTTTTGCAGTTACAATTTAAAAAACGTAATGATATTTTTGAAAGTTATAAATCATTAGTCGTTCAAAAAGGTGAAAAATCGCCGTAAACTCTGACAGGATTGTATTTCATTCAGCAGACGGCTTCGACATCGTGGTAAACGACTGCTACGCGCACAACGGCGGCAACAAGCGTATCCAGCTGATCGACCAGTACGGCTGTCCGGTGGACGATAAATTGATAAGCCGATTTCGGGGATCCTGGTCGGAGAGCGGACTGTTCGAGACCCAGGTCTTCGCCTACATGAAGACCTTCAGGTTTACCGGCTCGCCAGCCCTCTATATCGAATGTGACGTGCGCATGTGCCATGGTCGATGCCCGGTGAGTGCGCCAGGCGACCGATTTATTACACATATGACTACTATATAATTTATTACAGCCCTTAATTATATTTATATAGTTAGTATATAAACAGTATAATTTTAAGTTGTTTTGAACAAAAGTAAAAAACAAAGAAGTTTCAAAATTATCATTATCTTTGTTTCTTTTCAGAGTCAACCATGTCACTGGAGAAATGCAAAATCAGTGGCCAAGCGTTCCGTTGATGCACTTGAAGGGCCCTCTACACCAGCAACAAGTTTATCAGAAAATGTTAATCTCTTTCAATCTCTTAGAGTACTACAAGAGGGTGAAGCCGATACGGAACTCTTCCAAAACATCACAACTCCTTCTCGTAGTAGTACGTGATTTATTATTATTATAAAAATAACGAAAATTTATTATGGGTTTATTTGCATTTTCAAGTCTCCAATTTAATTTTCTGTCTCTATACAATTATTATTTAATTATTTGAATTTTAAATAATCCGTAGCGCCTCGATTTGAAATTATTTTTATTAGCTTGGAATTAAACTGTACAGCAATGGCTTTTGATATTGAATTTAAACATTGTCTAAATAGTATATTTCGGTACAAGTGCGAAAGTGCTGATTCTAACCCGAGTGTAGAATCATCTTTCGCACGTGTATCGAGCGATATTTGTCGATACAGGGGGCGTAAAAGCGAATTTAAAAATTTATAGAATCTGTAAAATCGCATTTTACGCATACTGTATCGGAGAAGTTCGATAAATATCCAACAACAGATTAAAAATGTAGCTTCGTGAAAATTATGAACAGTAAATTTCTACAAAAATATTTTGTCTCAAGTCTTTCTGTGTATAAAATTTTAGCGGAACGGTTACCATTTCGCTAAAATGAAAACGGATGCATAAGAATTATTAACTTCTTCATCTTATAAACAGAAGACTAAAAATTAAAGTATTAGTAAAATACAGGAAAATAAGATATGAGGTGGTAACAGTTAATAATATTCCTTTTCTCTGTGTGCAGGTACGAATGATCCAAACGCAGATCGCGTGTGTTTGCGCCCGACGGTCTTAAGTACAATCGTAGGCTTAGGATGTGGCATTCTCTGCATAATGGCGGGGACAATGCTGGCCATGTGCTCGAGGATGCGTCGAGTCGCACGGGAAAAGCTACTCTCCGACAGCATTAGTTACATGACTCACAAGGGACGAATCAACTAGAAGAATAAGGCAAAGACAAATTTCGCGAACGCATTTATATCATTCGTGACTCCGATTGATTTCTTTCATAGGCTTATTATTATTGTCTTGTGAACTGTTGATTGAACAAGTTATCTAGCAAGAATTTCAAAAGTGCTACGATATCAACATCATACAGCTCATCTAATGCGTATGTCATAATGATATCAAAACATTATACAAAATATTTTTATCTGAATGTTAAGGCTGAATTAAAAATTAGCATATTTTTAAAGCTTATAAAGAAAATAATTCTTAAAATTTTATCGTTCAAAAAGAGTGTAACGATATTTTCAAACGACTGAAATAGACAAACGGCATTGTACTTAGAAAAAGTTGTAAACTTTGAGTATACTTTATAATCATAACTATTATCACCTTTCCGACCCAAAAGGTAACATCAAGAGAATCATAGATATGCGTATAATGTCAATGCTATTAACACTCATGATTGTCTACGAGATGTACTATTTTTATTTAGTGCAACTATGTTGCCGTATAATATGTGTCAGCTCTCAGACAACATTCTTATGCGAACGTTAGTTTATACAATTTAATAATATATACTTAAATGAAGCTAATAGTCTCGCTGTCGAAAGACCATCAGCTTCCTACATATACATATATTATTTACAAATTAACTGTCACTAGCGTCATTACACCATCGTTTGTACAAGTTAATTGATTTACTCTAATAAGAACAGAATGACATTTTCTTGAAGTAAAACTCATACGAGATAGTACAGAATGATATTGTAATACTTATCATATTTTTAAAACCTCTTCTCTAATACACTTCAAAGTGTGTATATTATTTCGTGTAGACTGAGGAAAATTGCCTGTTTGAATATTAACAAGAAACTGACATAAGATCTTCGCTCATTCAACATGTTAAAGAAACAATTAATTAATTATAAAATATTGTTCAACGAGGCTATAAGATTATTAATTGCATAATACTAATTATATTCAGAATTCAAGTTTCTTGCTTTTATTTCAAATTCGTTATTTTGATTAACAATTCTCATTATATTATATTCGAAGTAAATTTTAGAACAGTGGCTCAGGGATAATTAATTTAAATTCAAATGTTAGAAAGATGAAGAAAAAATATAAAAATATTAAATTTCTGTCCATGTTCTTTTGAAAAATAATATTTATAAAAAGATTCATATCTAAAATATTATCTTATGAGAAAAAGACATTTTCCTTTTGACTATACACAATGAAATAAATGTTTGGTAATTTAAATGATTTCTACTAGTACTTTTATAACGTTCTCGTAATAAAATAGAACATTTTTAACGTCGGGGCATAAAATTTTAGTTTTTATACCTGTTTAGCGGGCGTAAAGTTGTCGATTTCTCGCCCACTTAACATGCATTAATAGTCGATTCTTGCGCCCTATGATCAAAAATAGTATACACAATTCGTGCGTAAGGTGACTTGGGCCAGAATCACGTAATTTGCGTCTTTGCTGCGTAATGTACTATTTTGTAACATGGGCGTAAATTGGAGTTTAATGCTCCGAGTGCAAAGCAATAGCTCAAGGGTAGAAAACTTTTTGCCCGCATTGCCAACAATATATTTCGATGCACGGAGGCGAAAATTGGATTTTATGCCTCCATCCATCGAAAAAATAACTTAAAAGTTTTTAAAGATTCAAATGTTATTTGAATAGTAATATGACGAATACTCTGTGTAAAGAAGATACATTAACAGAATAAGGGAGGAGTAAAAGTAAAAAAAAATTCTGCGTCCTTTGGGGGCCCACAAAAGCTGATAATCTGTTGGAGAGCTTCCTTTAAATATATTATCACTATTTTAAATAAAAATATAAAACAACATAGATAATAGTCATGACAGAGCAAACAGGCGATTTTTCAAAGTAACTGCAACATTTTTTGAACTTGTTATAATAAAGTGCTATACATAGAGTTGCAGTGCCTTATTTTAATTAATCGACATCCTTTATTGAATTCGTAATTAATCAAGCAACATGTCGTAGTATATAAATTACTTAATGTAAACATCATCATTATAACCCACCGTTGTTCATAACACTCAGAAACATGGTACATAGATCTTTTTGTTGCACTTACTAGCGAATTTTATTATTACAAATTATATAATATTTGTTGAAATGAGAAATATTAAAACTTTAATCAAAGGCTACTATTTATCAGACAAATTTACATTAATAAAAAAGTATTTTTTTATCATAAAGTCAAATTTGATTCAGTTAAATAGACATATTGAGCAAATCTATAATGTTATAATCTATAATCTATGATTCTAAATGTTTTCGAATAATGAATAAATGATATATATGATCTTAATAGATAAGATAGATAATTTTACTTGTATAACGTATTATCAATTAACCACAGATTAAATAATGCGTCACTTAATTTAAACATCGAAAATCAACTTGCAAGTACGGCCAGCGAGGATTAAATAATATTTTGCTATCAAATTTTTAAATATCATTAAAATTTTATAACTAGATTCAATACTTATCTATGTAGTGTAATAATAATTTCACTCCTTAAATATATTATTTAAAATAAACATTTTTGTACGTATCTGTGTATAATGACAATGCGCAAAATATTAGTTTCCCCTTCTGGTTGTGCAAAAATAAATCATTCATTTTTGCTTTGCATATTTAACTTAATATGAATGTTGGGTATAAGTATCCCTTTGTTCGATAAACTACTTGTAAATACAGTGTATGATGTGTAGTAGTAGTATTATAATACAAACACGTCGAATGTATCGAGGTTTCCAATAAATATTATAATACCGTACGTGTTGATCTCATTTTTTCCTATATATTCTAAAAATCCAATTCAGAATACATATTTTGTATAAAATAATAGTACAATACATTATCTGTATGTAATTTTGAAGTTTTTATATTTTCGTTTATATATATATATATATATATATATATATATATATATAAAATTAAAATTTAGAAAGATATTGAAAGATCGTTGAAATAATCTTTGAAAACACTTTGGAAGTCCAAGAGTATATAAGTCGCGTAATTCAGCCGTTTCGAATTTCTGTTTCCGAAGAGTCCAATTTATGAGGCTTACCTTATTTTTAAACGCCATGTCTGCGTAAAGTAAAATTAGATTTGTGTTAAAATTTTGCTATAACAAACCTTTCAACTTTAAAATTTCATTTGCATTTTAAGTCCTGGGGGAACATTGTAGTACTTCGAAATAGAAAAAAAATCTGCAAAAATTATCATTGTAAATATAATATTCCTCGAGCGTTGTCACATCTTAGATGAATAATTCTTTTACGAATAGCCTAATTCCACCATTTTTTAAAAATGTCTTTGAGAACAACTACAATCGACATGCAAAATAATCACATTTCCAAATTTTGCTTTTGCGGTGCTGAGAATGAAAGAGGCGTTATTCAACTCTTTGATGGAACTAGTGAATGTGACTATCACTACCATGAAATAGGTATTATTTCGGAAATTTTTCGACAATTAAATAAAGGACAGGTGATTCTGGCAATAATACACAATATCAATAAAAAACAAAATAATCACAAAGAAAACCACTACTACAAATATATGAACAATTTCGTTTGAATTTTATGGCCAGCATATTACAATCCAATTACTGTTTCATTAAAAATAAAGAAAAAAAATTTAGGGCATTAAAAATGTTCATCCTACAATAAGATGTCTGACGACTGCAGAAGAAAAATGCATTCATACAAGCGGCTACAAGTACCGAAGTAAGAGAGACGTGAACTCAATTGAGAGAATCAATTCTTTTTATAAGAGTACATATATATTTAATATACTAATTTATTTCTAACTTTAATAACACATACCAATTTCAGGATAACAATTTGATCTAAGTAGTTTATAATAGCAGTTGTGATTGCAGATTAGTGTTATTGACTCATGGTGAGTTTTGCCTTTTGATTTAAACTTATCACATGTCAGCATTACCCATCCACTGATACGTAATAATTGAGTGAGTAATGAGTAATGCGAGATGAGATCCCATGTGATCCTTGAGTGTGTTGTGGCTGCGGTGAGTGTAACTTTTGGCCTCGCTTCTGGAAGGTTATTCCCCTCCAATGAGTTTACTTGAGGAGGCCTCGGGAGGAGTGGTGCCACCTTTGTTTTTGAAATAAGAAATGAGGATGTTGACCCTACAGTGAGTGATATGGGTTTGATGTAAAGAACTGCGGCCATTGCCTGTTGTGAAGCATCCGAGAAGCCATTTAGTTCCAAAACCGATTTCTCCTGGATTCCTAATCACCTCGGCATAGAAATTTTATCCAGGTTGATGAGGTCTTCTCGGATGTGCAGGCATTTCTTCACAATTGAGTTTGGCAGTTGTTCGTCCCATGAAAGTTTGTGTGGCCACAGTTCTTGAGGGCCAGAGTTTGTGTTAGGATTTTTTTTAATGTTTTTTAGCGTAACCAGCGTTTTAAGAAGAGTATTTTTAATGAATTCATATTTTTCAAGTAGAGGTTTTTGCTTGAACTCATCTATTTTCTTGATTGGATAGACTTCATTGGTTAAATTTTCTGCAATGCAGGTAAAATGATTCCAGTTAATGTTATTAGAGTTGAGTTTGTGTGTAGATGAAACTGGGTTTGAGATGAGATCTTTGTTGATTTCAATTTCGATTAGGAACTGGTCACTAAACATCATTTCATCTAATACCGTCCATGACGTTAAAAGAGTAATATTCGATGAGACTAGTGAAAGGTCTATAGCTGAATAGGTAGGTACAGTATCGTCAGATGTTCTCATGAAGGTCATGGCTCCATTATTCATCACTACCATGTCTTTATCTATAAGAGTTTCAATCAAATTATGGCCTGATGGGCAGTTATGGGAGGAACCCCAGAGTGAGTGATGGACATTAAAATCTCCACCGATAACTTTATATTCAAATTGATCCATTGCTTGCAAATACTTTTTCCATTCATGCAATGTCACTGTTTTTCCAGGAGGTCTATAAACAGAACATATGAGGATGGTACACAAGTTGTCAAGTTGAAGAGTGATTGCAGCAGTCTCAAAATGATTGGGTTCGTGCTAGATCTGATTAACTTCGGTGTATGTTAAGTTGGCTTTGATTAGAATACAGACACCTCCTTGGTCTTTCGTGTTTCCATTCTTCATTGGTCTATCCTTTCTTATTAGATTAAAATTTTTTATAGTAAAGTTTTAAAAATAAAAATAAATAAAGTAAACTCTCCAGGGATACATGTCTCAGAAGTATGGAAAACCATTCATAAGTTTAATGGCAAATATAATAGTGATTATTCCCAAACAAATCAAGAAACAGTTAAAAACATGCATAACTTCATAGATGAATACTGTCCCCCATCAGTATCTTACAACAAACCTCCAGAAAGGGAAGATGATTCAGACCCTGCAAATAACATCAACATCAATGTAGATCTTGATAAGCCTTTTTCGTTGGAGGAATTAAGAGGTGCTTTAAACTCATGCAACACTAGCTCTAGCCCTGGACTCGACCAAATATCTAACTAAATGTTAAAGCACACTCCACACGTATTAAAAGTTTTAATGCTCCATGTACTGAATGAATTTTTCCTCAAATAGACCATACCACAAGACTGTAAAGAATTCCTTATGGTGTTAATACCTAAAACAGAGAAAAATAAATTTAGGCCCATCACGTTAGCTTCCTCCATACTAAAAATAATGGAAAAAATGATTCAAGCTTGCCTGGTGCATCATCTTGAAAACAACTTTATAATCCCTGATACCCAAAATGGTTTTCGCAAATTTAAATCCTGTGCTACTAGTGTTGCCTACTTGGTTGCCCAAATCCATAAAGCACTAGTAGAAAATTCCTATCTAATTGCACTATTGATAGATATTAAATCTGCTTTTGACATGGTGAATCCTAATATTCTTCAAAACATACTGAAAGACCTTGGCATCCCATTTAATATTCATAAATTTATTTTCAATATTATGACTGACCGTAATCTTTACTTTAAGATAAACCATAAGCTGTTAGGACCATATTTAAGACACCTGGGAGTTCCCCAGGGCTGCCTCTTAAGTCCTTTGCTGTTTGTCATTTACATTATGTATCTAAACAAACACATTTTTCAAAACAATGATATGATACAATTTGCAGACGACATCATCATCACCAATTATAATAAATCTGTCTCTGATGGACTAAATATGATTGAAAATAATAAGAAAACTATTATTAAATTCCTCGACTCAATAGGCCTTGAAATTTCCCCCCAAAAGTCTCAATTAATTGTATTTATTAAAAATAAAAAGCTCCCCACAAACCTACATATTGATATTAACAATGTTAAAATACATGCTGTGAAAGAAGTCAAGTATTTAGGAGTTTGGTTCGACTATAATCTAGAATGGTCCTCTCACGCTAAATATCTAATAAATAAAATTCAAAAACCTCTAAATATCCTTAAAGTTTTGAGAGGCACTTGGTGGGGAGGATTACTTAGAAGCATTATTGAATACAACTGTTGCTGTATTGTTATTAAAAAAAGCTCATTAAGAGAAAAACTTAATAAGATCCAATATAAAGCTCTAAGGATCGCTCTGGGTTATCGTAATTCCACCCCCATTAATGTCGTGATGGCTACCCTTAAATATACGAATGGACTACCTTACCAACAAACTAGCTATCAAACTTGTGTCACTAGAAGATGATAGACTCACTAATTTACTATGTTATCTATATAGCCATAATTTACAACATCACAGCCTAACCGATCTCATTAATGCCTTCCCACTGCTCAAATATTATATTAAATGCTTCTTATACAAAAACCCACTAATTATGAAATTTCCACAGCCTCTACCATACCCGTATGAACTTTCCGTAATTTACTTAAACATAGATACTACTGTCACTACTCAAGAAGGACTCCAAATTCAAAAATCCACAATCCCTGCAAAAGAATTAAAAAAATTATTTTTGAAGAACGCTGACAAGCACATTTATACTTTTATATTTAGACTTTTATACAGATAGATCCAAGACTAGTGATGGGAACCACACTGGAGTTGGTATTCATTCACCACATCTTAATGCTAACTACAAATATAAAATCAATAAATTAGCCTCCATTTTTACAGCGGAAGCTCTTGCTCTGATAAAAAATTAGATCTTATTATTAACCTTAGTCTTCTAAACACTAGACTATTTTCAGACTCTTTATCTGTTCTTACTGCTTTATTAAACTATTCCTTTTTAAAATAAAAAAATGTGTCGTTTCTAGTATTAGAAATTAAAAAGATGCTAAGTATTGTAAAATCCCTTAACCTTAAAACAAAAATTATCTGGATATCTGCACACGTTGGCATCCAAGGCAACGAAGCTGCAAATGCTCTTGCTAAAGATGCTGTAACCACTCGAGAAAAAGAAAATTACAAAATTCCATATACAGACCTTTTTGAGGAAGCAAAAGCACAAGCTAATAAAAGATTCTATCGACACCTAGAAATAAAAAAAACTATCAAAGGAAAGTATTACTTTGATAACTATTATAACGAAGATCCTAGAACATGGTTCCATGATATGGTTACCCCTCGATTCCATATAACCTCTATAAATAGGATCAGAGCAAACCACTACTTTCTAGGCGAAAGCCTCTACAGAAAAAATATTACTAAGTCGGCCAGATGTAATTGTGGGTGAGAGTCAATAGAATATGTCGTTCTCGATTGCCCGCTATACTCTGCCCAGAGAACCGTTCTATATAAAAAAATAAACAAAAATAAATCAAAGATCCCAATAATAATAGAAGGTTATTTAAAAAATCCTAAAAGTCTTAACACTAAATTCATGACAGAATTTTTAAAAGATGGCCAACTCTTTGTTTGATACTATAATTGCATTTTCCTACACCTACTGATATCCCATTCCAAATCATACTTTCACCTATTTACACAAGCCATTACATTATAAACAGTGCTGACTACCCGGCCTCGAGAAACAGATCACAGACATACCTACCTAATTAACTTGGACTCCGTACAAAATGTATAACTATTTAGACATCTTACGAGGTGATGGCGCCAGGGCTCAGCCCAGCTGCCATTTAAAAAAAAAGAAGAAAAGAAGAAGAAATTGAAATTCTCGAATGAACCTCGATACTATATCTATCTTTTCCCCAAGTTTCATCCATTTGACTGAATGATTTTTTCCATAGATTTTGTGCGGGGCTCTTTGAAATATTAATTAATACCTTAAAATTTATCTAGAAAAATTCTCTCGATTTTTTTTTATACATTTGTTGATGTATTCTTGTGCTTCTTCAGAAAACATTGATATCGGAAGTATTGCCTTCCCAATAATTAAGTATCCGTGGATCATTATGACATGATGGAAGGGTGGAATATAGTACCATCCACATAAACTAACAAAAAGATTTGCCGTCTCCTCAAAAAAATGTTTGAATGCTGGAATATAAATCTGTTGTCGTGCTGATAAAACACCCAGAATAATATGAAATTTTTCAAGCAATGTCTCGTCGAAACCTAATAATGAAGAAAGGAAATATTAATGACTTTAATAGTATTTTTACTTCGAAGAAGTATATACAGTACTTTTAAAGAATTATTTAAAAGAATTATTGATTTTTAAATCTATTTTATAATATACTACTGTTGTGTAAAATTGCATTTGTAATTTAGAAATTTTTATGTCGCGTTTTAAGATATCTTCCTTTTAAATCAGAGTTTAAAAATTGATTGTATGAAATAATTAATTTAAACTAAACAGTCATGAAAAAAGTTGCATAATACAATATATTTTCTCCCTAGTGGAAATTGATTCCATTAATTGCCTAATAAAGAGCTAGCTTCATCAATAATCGTCAAAAACTAGATACTTTTTTTGGCCATTTCTATCCATCGATGAAAAGATTTTTCCGATCATAGTGACTTAATATATAATATTAAATAGAAATATGACGTATAAAGCATGAAATATTTCAAATAAATAAAAGTATAGAATATTTATGTGCTGTTATACATATTGGGAAGGCAATACTTCCGATATCAATGTTTTCTGAAGAAGCACAAGAATACATCAACAAATGTATAAAAAAAAATTGTTAAGCAAAGACCATCCCCCCCCCCCCCCCCCCCCAAGTGCCCCCCCCCCCCCCGCCCCCCACCATCAAATTCCCAACGTTTCGAGCCCGCTTCGGCTCCTCTTCAGGGACTGAAATGAAACCCGCGATACCACTCATTATATACCCATATCCCCCTTATTCCCTCTTATCCCCACCACTATCCACCTTCTCCTCTGTTATATGCTGTTATACACTTTAAAAGTAAAAATCTATAAAATTAAAACATGATATTATTTCTATAAATGCGGAAAAAGAAGATTAGCGAAAGTAACGTTAATCGTGAAGGACCGAGGTAAACAAATTTTCGGGTAATAAAGTATGAGAGATCACAGGCACACAAAAAAAGTGGTCTGATACTGAGCCTTGACATACCTACTCTTATGCATTTTGACGCGCTGAATCTGAATCCGAAGCCAGAATTGCGCCATCATCCCTCTTTTTTTTAACGTTGGGAAAATTTGTATAAACTGGCTAAAAATGACTTCAGATCTAAAGCTATACACATTTTGAGGCGCTGAATCCGAATCCAGAGGCAGATTTATGCCATCACCCATCAGTTCTTTTTAAATCGTGGAAAACCACCCCTAAATCGAAAAATCCGAAATATTCCGCTTTTAACATTAGGCAAATTTGTATAAGCTGCCTAAAAATGACTGAATCCGAATTCGAAACAAGATTTACGACATTCCCTCTCCTTTTTTTCAATCACGGAAAACCACCCCTAACATAGAAAAATTCGCAAAATTCAGCTTTTGACTCTTTCAACCCTTGAACTTATAACCCTTAAACCCTAAACCTTGAAACCCTCAACGCTTAAACCCTGAACCCTTAAATCCTGAACCCATAAATCCTGAACCCCTTAAACCTGAACCCTTAATTCCTGAACCCTTTAACCCTGAATCCTTTAATCCCCAACCCTAAAATCCTTAAACATTCAACCCTCAACCATTTAAACCCTTAACCGTTGAACCCTCAACACTTAAACCCTTAAGCCCTCAACCCTGAACCCTTAAACGATGAACCACTAAACTCTGAACCCTTAAAACATCAACCTTCAAACCTAATGGTTTGACTGTCCCTTAAAACCCTTAAAAAGTAAAAACTGAAACCCTCAGCTCTTAAACCCTCAACCATTAAACCTTGCGTCATTAAAAAACTAATTCGATTTTCTCTCTTTCGCTTATAGCGAAATATTCTTTTATCCCCAAATGACCTGTGTAGGACCAGTTTATACAAATTTGCCTGCCTCTGGATTCGGATTCAGCGCCTCAAAATGTGTATAGCTTTAGATCTGAAGTCATTTTTAGCCAGTTTATACAAATTTTCCCAACGTTAAAAGTGCAATATCCCGGATTTTTCGATTTAGGGGTTGTTTTTTCACGATTAAAAAAAAAATGAGGGGTGATGGCGCAATTCTGGCTTCGGATCCGGATTCAGCGCGTCAAAATTCATAAGAGTAGGTATGTCAAATCTCAGTAACAGACCACGTTTTTTTGTGTGCCTGTGTTATTTTTCAAGATATTTAAGATTGAAAATTGTTGTCTTTTTAAAAGTGATTTTCTTTGTCCCACGATTAATGGATTATGATCTACTCTACTTATTTCTAATATTTACAACTAATATTATTTATATATTAAGAATGCAATGTATGCAGGATAAAATTATCTACAATTTAAAAAAAAGATGATAGTAATTCAGTCATAAGTTATTGGTGAAAACATAAATTTTTATAAATAAGTTATCTTTCGAAAGATCAATAAAATATAATAGAGAAAATGTCTTTTCGCCAAATTTAATGCTGTACAAAATTATGAAGTAATTCTAATTACTAAAGGTTATTTTATTTCAGATTTTTTGGAGTGTATAGCTTCGCTATGCCGTTCCGTCCTGTTCCTGTATTCTATATTTATAAATTAGTAAAACAAATAGATGTCGCGTCTCTTGCACAGTGGTTCGTACGAATAATTGCGCTCGTATTATACGAAAGCTCCAATTATACTGTATGTTACGTCGTCAAATTAGAATTCGTTTTTCAGTTTATGGCCAAGAAATTTAAATTTCGCGCACACTCACTCAAATGTTTTTGACATTTATAAATCAATGCTTTTGCACAAAGAATACATGCCAAATAAATATACATCGGAAATTGTAATGGGTTAAGTTACATTGTCTACATAAAATATAAGCGAAAAATGAGAAACCAAGAAATATTAAACGATATAAATACGAAATATTGAACCTATGCAAACGTCCATACGTTAGTATAGGAACGACGAAGATTATAGTACAAAATAATGACTCGTAAAATATTAAAATTATAATTAATTAAATGAATTAGTAAATTAAGTTTGAGGAAGCAATGTGCCAATAAATTGGCAGTGATTTTTTATGTCTGTTAATGTTTCCAATATTATAGCAACATTGAAGATACTGATAATTTTTTGATATGATATTATAACATAGGTATGTAATTTACGATATAATGGTTCTAAAATATTATCAAGAAAAAACAATAGAATATGCCATAGAGAATAAAAATGCTAGATTTGTTGTAAAATTTTATGGTTTTCAAATCTAAGTACTTTCGTTTTTCAAATAAAATTTTATATCATTCAATCTAAATACTGTAGCAACAAATTAATTATTAGTTAAGGCTTTATGTATTGAGAAATGATACATATGTTAAAAAACCTATCTATTAGACAATGCAACCAATAAATTCAAGAAAACGTAATAATCATCATTCACTATCAGTCCAATCAAAAATTTATTAAATTTGTTTCTGAGTTGGTACCTTTGCTAACCAGTTTTCTAATTGGTACCGTTTCGAAGCGGCTTTCGAATTGGTACCGTTTCCAAGCTAATTCTGAGATGATGCCTTCTTTTACCAAGCCGATGGTATTTAAAAATAACAGTTATAATATTTAGTAAATCTATTAATCAATAAACCACAATCAATTATCACATTATTAAAAAGAGACCTAATATAACAATTATTTGAGCTCTACACGTTGTAACAAATTGAATGCTGCGTATGATGTTTTCAAAATCTGCAAATAAAATGTTTGTCATATTTTGTTTTGAATTTTATATAATTATGAAAAGTTTATTGAAATTAGTTTACATACCCACAAGAATGTACCTAATTTTAAACCACATTGTCCATGAAAAGAAATGCTCAAGTCATACTGGGAAGACAACATAATAAACCACATATTTTTTCTTTCTTTTGCATTGTAATCCAACCAGTTACTTGTGTAAATCGCATCCTTTAACAACTTATTCTGAAAAATTATTTCCCCATATATTATCAATATTTTCCCATAAATAATCGCACTATAATAAATTTTTAAATCATGAGAAACATCAAATTTTTTTATAGTTAATATGTAAGTATCAAAAAATAAAACTCTAATAAGGAGAGTGTACAACCTGCGGGAAACGGATTTTAGCGGGAATTTCAGAGTTGATTTCTAGTACCTAAAAATGAAACCCAGTGCTCACAAATTCATCCAATTGACCGTTTTTCTTGAAATATGAGCAATCTGATATCAAATATCCTCTTTTTCAATCAAAAATAATGTCTCTTCTATTGACTGTCACATTGCAAATGTTCAAAATACGAAAATGAGCAAGGTAGATTATAAAAGTAGACCTTAAAAGCTAAAAGTTAAGCCCTGATTCGTTAAAAAATATTTATTTTTCTGGAAATTATAAGTAATTAAACACAGCGTAAGAAAATGATTGAAAATACGATCCATTTAATTGCTTAAAATGAAGACAAACTTTTAACCATTTTATACGCAATGTTTAATTGCTTATAATTTCCTGAAAAATAAATATTTTTTAACGAATCAGGGCTTAAATTTGAGCTTTTAGCGTTTAATTTTATAATCTACTTCGCTCATTTTTGTATCTTGAATATTTGCAATGTGACAGTCAATAGAAGAGACATAATTTTTTTATCGAAAAAGAGGTTGTTTGAGATCAGATAGCCCATATTTCAAGAAAAACGGCCAATCGGATGAAATTGTGAGCAATGAGCTTCATTTTTAGGTACTAGAAATCGACTCTGAAATGTCCGCTAAAGTCCATTTTCCGCATGTTGTACACTCTCCTTGTAAGTAGGGCTAACTATCCGTGTATTTGTGGATTCGGTTATCCGAGATATCTCGAGATCCGGATCTCAAATCCGTAAACACGAATACTAACAAGTATCCAGATTCTAGGGATCTTACGGATACGGATCTAAATCATTTTTTTTTTCGAATACATTCTTATAATTTAACTATTTTTTCATTTCTGTTTATTAAAGCAATTTTTAAATTATTTTTATGTTTAGATGACAATCTTTTAGAAAAAATTTATATTATATAGAAATTCACTCACTGTAACAACAAGAATTGCTTGATAACAAGCAAATAAATGTTGATAATTTAACAAGCAAATAAATGTTAATAATTTAATATTTATAATTTTGCAAAATGATGTCTGGGCCTTCAATGTGAAATAAATTGTTTACTATATATAAATATGAAATTTCTTTCTTAATACCACCTTTCAACGGTTTTTTAATTTAAAATCTCTAATTCTTGACTAATTTGAACAAACTAAAGTTTGCTTTATGCCCCACAAAAAATAAATTTTGTTTACCATGTTAAAATTTTTATACACGCACCATTTTGTCTAATTATTTCCAATAAATTTATTTAAAATGATGTATTTTTTGCTAAACGTATAAAATAAATGATTAAATTAACTTAAATAATCTAAGACTGTGAAACCAAACTTTAATTGGTTAAATCGGTTATGAATTATAGTTTTTCCACTAGAAGAACACTTTACATAGTATTAATATAAGAGAAAAACAACTCCCTTAATGAAGTTTTGTTCACTCGCAGTGGACTCAAAAGTGCGTTATCTTCAGTTTGAACACTCAACTTTGCTTCCACTCACAGAGAGGAAGATGCATGCATAGTTAAGTATATGGCATGGGAATTGAAAGATCCAATACTGTAGGAGTTCGGGGATCCGGATCCGGATAGATCTGGATACTCGGAGTATATACGGATCTGAGATCCATATTACTCGGATACTGGATCCGTTGGATATCCGAATCTTCATATAGATTCGGATCTCCATTACAGCCTTAACTCTATGTAGGATCTTGTCTGATCTTTGGCTTATAGCTTGTTACCCTCATACTGGTGTAACACAAATACAAAAGAAAGAGAATGTCTATAAAAAATGAATATTCACGTCCGACTCGTCGCTTATTTTTTAATACTTTACTATTTAGTTTGTATGATACGTAACAATACAAAAAAGTATGCATGCATAGATATAATTACAAATTTAAAATAAAAATGCTCTTATTTCTCAATGATTTTCAAAATCTATGGAAAATTTGTTTTTCGATTTCTTTTAAATATGTGTCTTAATTTTTTCAACTAACTTAATATTATCCAATGCGACCGATACCAATATGGATGGATCGGAAATTATAAATAGTTTGAAAATATGTTCTCATTTCTAACAGATTTTTAAAACCCACGGCTAAATTTATTTATTTATTTATCTATTTAACCAGAGTAAAGTACAATAAATTACAAATTTTGTAACCATTATACATAGTTTACATTACAACAGTAACCCAGCAAAGGAAAATATTTTCCTGTTCGATGGTCCAGCCTACTTAATACTAAATTAAGACTAGAATTAATTTGGTTAGTGTATAACAGGTTTATAGAAACTGTAGGAATTGCTACTGCTTAAGTATTTTTAGAAATGCTTAGCTAAGCCCATTCCTAATTTTTGGCAGCGGTATAAAATTTAACAATATTTAATAATTAATATTCATTATTTAACAATTTGTATATTATAAATTTTCTCTCATTCTAAATAAATAATTACGTTCGTTTATAATCTATGCTTCTGTGGACTTCACCAAAATCTGACTAGCATTGATCTAGCCAATGTGCAGTTCTCTGAGGAGGCATTCCTGTCCCTAGCATATATTATTTTCTCGAAATTGTTTAGTCTGGTTGGGCAGGTAAGTCCAACCGCGCAAGTTACTCTGTAGTGAAGAAACATCTCCTTGTGTTGATTGGCCGAATCGCATTTACCGGAAGATGTTAATACTATATCGTCAATAAGTGCAAGGTCCTTAAATTTAGGTTGTCTTTCAAAAGGGTACATGGAATTGGTGAAAATTTGTTTGCCTCTTATCCCCCATAGGTAGTTTAAGTCACCGTAGGACATGCGATAACTGTTCGTTTGTAGTGTAGATATCTCCGGTGCATCCCCTACTCTCTTTAATTTTGCTAACTCGCTATTTTCTTCTACCATTTCATCGATCTTGAAGAAAACCGTCTCAATGGGTGAATAATTTGGTCTGTTGTCTTTCCTATTTTCTTCTGTAGTTCCTTTTATGAAATATATATGCTTTGCTTCTGAGGGTCTGGGATAATCACATAGGTTGTCTTTTAGCTCAATAAAATTTTTTTTATGCTCCTTTTTCACAGAGTTATTTGAGGGGTCGAGGGTGTCAGTTACGTCAACGAATTTTATTTTATTTTCCTTAGTAGCAGATTTGAGAAGCCACACTGAAAACATTTGGGACGTGAGAGCCCCTGTGTACAGGACGTAGGTCGTCTTGAGGTTATGTACATCTGTTGCCCTGCTCCGCACGACTGTCATACCCGCGAGAGAGTTCTCACGTCCCTTTTAGGGTTGTCTGCTCCATCGTAGCGTGGCGCACTTGTGTCCTCCCGAAAAAGGGACGGCAGAGCTCCCTCGCTGGTGCAAAACGGGGCAACAGCCGTCTCAAACCAAGGGGAGCTGCCAGCTCCCAACACTTCAGATGCTTCGGGAGCGCTGGAATGCCAAATTTTTTTCAATGCATGTAATGATTATATTATTTGCTCTTCTGATGATGATGTCCTCTACTTCATTAGTTAATTTTTCCATTTTGTTCAAGTTATAGTTTGATATACGGCGATGTGAACGATTATGTTAGAAGTTGCACATATCATTTGCACATGTATAGGTGCGAATGTCTAGTGATATTTTATCAGGTGTTGCTGTTTCCCCAACACCTAATAATTTTTCATTTACATTTTTCGTTATTTTTTTTAACCAACGTAATATTTTCTGATTAACTGTAAAATTGAACATGCACAACTTCATAATATATTTTGTTGTCCTCAGGCCGGAAAATGACTATTTCGCGACCCGTACAGAGGCGACAAAATACTAAATGTAAGGCCTAGGCCGCAAAATACATTTAGTATTTTGCGGCCTCTATACGGGCCGGAAAAATTCATTTTTTGGCCGGAGGACAAAAATAGTATATTATGCACCAAGGACGAAAAATGTATCATTCGAGCATTATAAATAAAAAAATTATAGCTCGAGCGACGCTCGGCCCCAAAGGTCACACTCACCGAGAATAATACATTTTACATCCTTGGTGCATAATATACTATTTTCGCATATCTTGGTATAAAGTATTGGGTTTACTCCCTAACTTTAGTAAGCAAAACACAACATTCTCTCTTCTAGAAACTGACACGGGTATGCGCGCTTCTTCTCTATTTTATTGCCGGCTGGAGCCGCTAAAAAATATGCTTATATAAATGCCTTGATAATTTGAAAATTATTACTTGTTGGGATACTTGGTGCAAATAATGAGGAAAAAGACAGTTATATTGAATGAACACTTTATTTAGCCAAAAAAAGTCAGAGTTCAGGAAGGCACGTCCGGCGAGCTCGAGACGTGAGCAAGGAGTAAGTCCTCGCGCAGCGCTTCCGCGAGACGGCGCTCAAGTACACAC
>JAPYZP010000926.1:0-19693 GCA_030522985.1 Torymus sinensis | reverse complement strand
AGAGAGAGAGAGAGACGAACGACGGTGCTCCGAAAAGTCCGAATAAGTATATTATATACGCTGCTCGCGTTCTCTTTCTTATCTCTCTCTCTTACTCTCCCGCTATATACAACCTCCTCCTCCGCCACCTCTCTCCTCCTTCTCTTTCTCTCACTTTATTGTCTCTCTATCCGTCTGCGGCGCGCTCTCGTAACGCTTACTCGCGACTACTCCCACTACGCATACTTATATATACTCTCCTCTCTCTCTCCCGATATCCATCCGCCCCTCCCACCAACGTCTCGCGCCCTGCTTTTTTGATTATTTCCATAGGCGCTCTCTCTCTCTCTCTGCGCGGTGTGGCGGCGGTGTGGCGAGCAGCACAGCGCGAGAAGCCAGCGCCGTCGTCGCTACTGCCGCAGTGTCGTGCCGTCTTTCGTGGCCAGCGGACGCTGTTTGTTCTCTCTTTCTCTTTCGTGTATATATACTTGCCTTAAGTGTACTACCTGCGCTGTGCGATCAAATTAGACGAGAGCACATGCCTTGTGTAACATACCGCGCGCGCACGAGGCGAGGCGCCTTCGAAAGTTCGATCCGAAGAGTAGTGTGTTCTATGTGTACGTGTGTGTAGTGTGGCGCGCTGCTGCTGCTGTTCTCGTAACGAGCCGAGAGAGAGAGAGAGAGAGAGAAGGTCTGCTGATATATAATATCTAATACCACTGCCCGCCTGCCTGGAGTTGTTAGCGGAGTTGGAGAGTGAGATGCCATCATCATCGGCGACAGCGCAACGATGATGATGTCTGCGCACTGTTTTTCCACTTGCCGACCGGTTAATATCAGACTCACTTACTTTTTTTATATAGAGATATGTGTATATATATATACATAACGTATACATACACGTAAGCGAACTGGGAGGGAAAATTACGCGCCGTCAGTGCGATCGGCGCGGGGGAATTTTTCTCTGGGCGATTAAAAACAGCCGCGTCATCATAACAAAATATTTTTCCCATGTAAATGAGCGCGCGCGTGCGGTGAGGAGATGATAATTTCTCTATATAATACTGTATGATGATGTGTGTATGTATGTATATGCGAGAGTCTTATCCTCCCGGCAGCCTTGTCATCGTGACGCTGGCGCTTTTTTAGCGCCGTGTCGCGCGCGCGCGCGCGCGGAAACGGGTTCCCCGAAGACTTGTATGTATATTATACAGTGTGCGCGGCTGGATTTGAATGTGTCCGAAAAAAAAAGTAGAGAAGGAAGAATTGTCCAATTAGGGACTTGGTAACTCATCATCGCGATTACGCGATCCGTGAGAGCGAAGAAGCGTGTGATATTTCGAGAGAAGCACACTTTCCCTAACACCGCGAGCGATCTCCCCCCCAAATTAGCGGGATTCCCCCGGTTTCTTTACATATATATCCATCCCAAATAAATTTCATGTACAATACACACGTGTCTCTAACCGGTGTCGTTTGATCTTTCTGTTTTAGCGTGTGGCGAATCAGACGCTTACCGCTTCGCCACAGCCGGCAGTAACGGTGGAGGGGCCGGTGTTCAAAATGTCTCCACCGACGAACGACGTGACGAACGGTGTGGTGGTCGGCGCTCCTGGCGATCTGGTAGCACCGGCCCGATTACCAACACCGGCTATCAACAGCAGCGGCGGCGACAACACGCCCACGGCCGTGCAGGGCATAAACACCACCACTGCCACCGGCGATAACAAGACCACCACCACCACCGCCGCCAATGCGGCCCAACAAAAGCGCTCCTCCACCGACTTTATCTTCGGCAAGGTCATCGGCGAGGGCAGCTTCTCCACGGTAAGTCGTCACCGAAAGTGTATTATTACGTAAACCGGGGCGCGAGAAAGAGAGAGATTGAAGGAAAAATTGGGCCGCCGCAAGTCACCCGGAATTTTGCTTTCTAATTGCACACGAGGGCAGCGATCGGAGGAGGGAGGGGGGCACACACAAGTAAACGAGTTTTTCGAGATGTCACCAGCCGCGGCTGGTTAAAACCAGATATACCCCCCCGCCGGCCGCCGATATATACGCGAATAATAATCATCGCTTCTCTCTCTCTCTCTCTCCTTCTCTGTCTCCCCCCTCGCCGGAGAATTCGCGCGCGCAGCGTAAACAAGCGAGCGAGCGAGCGCGAGATCGAGGTTGAAAAATAAGGAAAAGGGAGTAACGTCGATGTGTTTGTCTCGGTTGGCAGGTCTACCTGGCGAAGGACATCCACTCGAGCAAGGAGTACGCCATCAAGGTCCTCGAGAAGCGTCACATCATCAAGGAGAGGAAGACCGAGTACGTGAAGCGCGAGAAGGAGGTGCTGAACATGCTCGCCTCCGCTCGCCACTCGTTCGTCCGTCTCTTCTGCACCTTCCAGGACTTCGACAGGCTCTACTTTGTCCTCTCGTACGCCAAGAACGGCGAGCTCCTGCCCTACATCAACAAGGTCGGCAGCTTCGACATCGAGTGCACCAAGTTCTACTCGGCGGAGATCCTCCGGGGCCTCGAGTACCTCCACGGCCTCGGCATCATCCATCGGGATCTCAAGCCCGAGAATATCCTCCTCGACGAGAAGATGCACATCCTCATCACGGACTTTGGCAGCGCCAAGATCCTCAAGAGCGAGGAGCCCGAGCAGCAGCAGCAGCAGCAGCAACAGCAGCCGCAGCGACCGGGCGACTACAGGCGCGAGCGACGCAACTCCTTCGTCGGCACCGCGCAGTACGTCTCGCCCGAGCTCCTCACCGAGAAGACGACCAGTCGCGCCTCCGACATCTGGGCCCTCGGCTGCATCATCTACCAGATGGTCGCGGGCCTGCCGCCGTTCCGCGCGCGCAGCGAGTACCTCATCTTCCAGAAGATCCTCCAGGTCGACTACGAGATCCCCGACGGCTTCTGCGAGCTCGCGCGCGACCTCGTCAGCCAGCTGCTCAGGCTCAAGCCCAGCGAGAGGGTGGGCGCCAGCGACGAGCACGGCGCCGGCTACCCCAGCATCCGCGCCCATCCCTTCTTCGCGGGCGTCGACTTCGAGTCGCTCCACGAGCAGACCCCGCCGGCCATCTATCCCTACCTGCCCGGCACCTCCGAGCACGAGGAGCTGCGCTCGCACTACCGCGTGCCCGACAATCTCAAGCCCGGACTCGACGACAAGCAGCTGACGCGCCTCCTGGGCCTGGGCATCGCCGAGCCCAGCGACGAGGAGGACGACAGCAGCCGGGAGCAGCAGGAGCCCGAGCTGGTCAAGACCAAGAGCGAGCGCCGCGAGCAGAAGAGGCGCATCAGGCTCGAGCGGCTCAAGAAGAAGCCCGGCATCTCCGAGCTCAGCGAGGACGACATCACTCGCAAGCTCGAGGAGCAGAAGAGGTCCAATCCGTGGACGGGCTTCGTCGAGGAGAATCTCATCATCAAGCACGGCTTCGTCAACAAGAGGAAGGGCCTCTTCGCCAGGCGGCGAATGCTCCTGCTCACGACCGGACCCCACCTCTACTACGTCGACCCGGTCGCCTCGGTCCTCAAGGGCGAGATACCCTGGAGCAAGGAACTCAGGGTCGAGCCCAAGAACTTCAAAATCTTCTTCGTGCACACGGTAAGCAACGAGCCATTCGCTTTATTCAAAGTTTAACATTTTTAAGGCATCTCTGACCTTGTTGTTTTTTTATTAATTTACAGCCAAACCGCACGTACTACCTGGAAGATCCCGAGGGCTTCGCCCTCGAGTGGTGCCAGGCCATCGAGGAGGTCCGGGTTCACTACTACGGCGCAAAGGAGGAGACTGACGAGACTAAGGAACCCAAGGAGAGTTCCTAAATTCGTCCTCGCTGGACCTTAATAGGCTGACTGCATTGTTGGGGAGAGATTAGACCGAGACGTGTATATTTATACATACACACAACACACAGGAACAAACTGCCTCTTCAAGACGCTCCGCGAGCGACATATACATACATAGCTGTTATTATATATTGTGCCCTTGGGATGAATGCGGAAGCCTTTGAACACCGCCTGTGTATAGAACACACACACGTTTGGAAGGGGAAACAAAACCAGAGACACTTGCATAATGCGTGGTTTTCTTTTCCGTTTAGGACGAAACTTCTTAGTGAATTTTCGCGAGTAGAGAGAGAGAGAAAGAGAGATTAGTCAAAGTTCGTAGACCGCCCTATCCCAAGCAGAGGAGGGACCGAAACCACTGAAGATTAACAGAAGATTTCATAACGAAAAAAACAAAAACCCGTTAAAAACCTGTCTATATTAGTTCCGTTCTGTATATTCTCTGCTGTAAATAACTTATAACAATAGTTGCTGCAACATCGACCGCGCCTTCGCGGTTCGATTTTCTTTCGGTCCCTCTCGGATCTTTCGTCAACGCGCGAAGCAAGACACGCTCGCATCCTGATTGTCGAAGGAAGGCTATAAACTCTCGAACATCACACATGTATACGATTCGAAATTTCGATGAAAACAAAAATGTAGCTTTCGCGACATAGCTTTATTTATAACGATGCGAGGATGCAAAATTTATTCGATATATTATATAGTTTGAATTATTTGTCAGAGGAGTGTAGCCGCTCGTTCCCGCCCCACTGGCGCGCGGATTATTCAGCGTGCTTCTTGACACCTCGACGCGTCGACTTAGCAAATTCACTAATTTATTTGCGCGTTGCTAAATTGTTACATTAGCAGAAACTTAAACGTATTTAAAAAGAAATCGGCACTGGCCAATTTTGTAGTCACTAGCGATGAATTATTATTTGCGAATGTTAGGTAATCTGGTTGAAAGTGCGAGCGACTGTAATCTAAGAGTGAATGGGAGGATAATCGCAATCGAGCTCTCATCCCGGCATCTTTGTGTATATATATACATAAATGTATGTAAATCTGTAAATAATTATAAAAATTCTCGCGATTGTCGACAAAAGTCGCTTTGTAAATTTGTTAGTGAAGATATTCTTTGTAAGTTGTAAAATATTAGGTGTTTAAGTAATTATTTATGAATTCATTGTAAATATTTTCTAGAGTTGAGTGTATAAAAAGTAAGAAGCAAAAGAAATGCAATTCGTATATTAAGCCGTAGTTCATTCGTTTATTTTATTTTTTTTTTTTTCGTAGTCGCATAAGTTCAGTCGTGCGAAATGCGAGCTCGATTGCGAGGGGAGGTAAAAAATGAAGAATCGCGTGTCGTTGTGAAAACGGAGGCGCGAAGAGAAAGTCGAAGCTGTTGCGCGATAAAAAAAAAGCAGGCAACCCACGACCTTCTCTTCGTCGTACTCGAGAACATTGTAACGCGTGCGAAGAGATATTCTTGATGCCTCGAAAAAAAGAAGTCGTTAATGCACGCACGTTCGCGTGCGTGCGCAAAAAAAATAGCAAAGCAGGCTTAGAGAATATTGGAAAATTTAGCGGAAACTGCCTCGCGCCCTTGGAAAGACTTAAAACAGGGTATTTTTTCTGTAAACGAGCGCGACCACGACGACCCCGTGGCCATTCAAGATCACTGGAGCGTCGTATCGCGTCTCGTCGCGCATATCGACGGACGGGACAATTCTGTCACCGCAACACACCACACATTCATCGACGAGTTCTCGAAATAAAGTGTCCATCCAAGGCACTTTGTCCTCGGACCTAGCGACTTGTTTCAAAAATGACCGCTTTTGGCAGTTGCGTACGGATCGGGCGGGTCTTTTGGAAGATCATGAGTCGAGTCACTTATTGTGCGCGTAGAGACGCGATACCATGCACATCTAGCTGTCTTGAATGACTAGGGTTGACGTGCATCACGCTGTGCGTAGCCAATTGTTAAAGAAAATAGGTAGAATTATTAATTGTTAGTAGAGAGAAGTGCGATGGTGAAGTGTGAAGTTTAACGTGGCGCGAGGCGAGCTTTCGTGATTTTTCTCGGAGCGAGTATTTATTAGATGGCGATGTGAGTGGTTTAATGTTAAAATAGCTGTTGAAAAGCGTGAAAGATGTAAAATTGCTGGTTTCAAACTTAAAAGTGATAGGTTCCCGTGTGAAATGATCGTCGGTTTTCAGTTCCTATGTAAGATATAGCAGATGTATCGAGAAAATCGAATGTTTTCTTTCGTCGGGAATCGTAGTTTAATTTTGACTGACTATTGAAGATTTCTTTTTGTTAGAGATGAAAAATAAAAAAAAAACTGGCGACTTTACATGTTTTACGTGTGACTAAAGACTGACAGAGATTGTAAAATCTTTCTTTGAATTTCAAAAGTAGAGATGCTAGTTTAGTTTTATAGCAACTTTGCCGTCATTTTCACTATTGTACGTTGTCCATTTTTGTATACAGGTATTGTTTATTCTTTGATTTTTTTCTGTTTGAAAATATTTTTTTTTTTTTGCGCAACAAAATTACTGTATGATTTTCAATTTCAATAAGGATTGTAAATTATGAACGCAAAGAGTGAAATACTTAAAGAAACTTAAAAGAAAATTTTTCAAACGCGAAAGATCGCCTCAACTATTAATCGCAGTATTACTAAATATACGTAAACTTTCAATGACAAATGTGCGAAGGTATGAAACTTAATGATAAGTATAACACCGATAAAAGACTCTGTACATAGATAGTTATGTAACGTGAATTAGTGTTAAGTCCTATTAATACATAAATGTCAAGTTTATTTATAGTAAAGTTTCTGAAACATTGAATTTTTTGAATTATCCTTTATACCAATCTGACCCAATCCCAAACCCGATTTCAGTAAAAAAGTATATTTATTTTCATCAATAAATATTAAAGTACACTTAATCTTAATTAGTATATAAATCTTTCTTATAAAATTCTTATTGTGTTGGAATATGTTTTAGTATATGGTTTTTTTAGATCTGGCATAGTTTTTACAACGTAGGAACACTTGTGACACTTCAAATCTTTATATTTCTCTTTCACTTTTGGATCAATTTCTATATGACCATTTTCTTCAACTAGTTTTCGAACATTTGAAAAACAAATAAATTAAATACAAATTTATATATACGTCTATTAAGTTTCTATTATTTCTAATTTTGTGAAATAACTTTAATAAAACTTGGTCATAGCGCGCTTAATAATATTAATATAAATAATGTAAAAAATTATTTTAATAATATTTATTCATATTAAAAAAGTGTTAGTAATTTTTTGAATAATTCTTTTTTCACAAGAGTTAAAATTTTAAGTATCTATTTAATCTATTTAATTAATCTATTATAAAAGTGTTCCAGTGTGACTTATAGTTTTCATACACTGACTAATGAAAACTGTACTTTTGGTTTAACTGCCGTAAAGGTTTGGAATGGTCTGGTACCAAAATCCGGAAAGGTTCAGATAAGAAAACTTGGTACAGGAAAAGTTTTAAAGGTTTTTTTTTCTGAACCTTTCCGGATTTTGGAGCCCGGACTTTTCCGAACCCTTCGGAACATTTTAACCAGCGTCATTACATGTAAATCTAACACACGCATACTAGATATCTTAAGGTATCGAATCCTACAAATTATATGGTTATTTAATGAAAAAAAATCGTTATGCCTTTCAGCATATTTATCTGCAACAGACTGAGTATCTGCCATATGACTGAGTAAATCTAAATAATCTCTTGTCATTCTTAATAGAAAGTATGGGTAAACTAAGATAGTGAAAACGAGCTTTTGGATATTTATCTTTTATGACAGCAACATCTTGATCTTCTTCAACTTTTGCTTCAGGATCATTCATTGATGCAAGTAAACCTTGAGACCAATGTACTGGAGATCTAGTTGTAGATCACATATTTAGGGTGCGGGCACATGCGTTCCGAAAAACGATTTGAGAAACCGGAATGAACAAAATCGGAATGGCGGTGGTGCGAATTTTAAAATTTAATGATGAGCGGGCCGATTCCGTGCGAAAATGACAAGACGCTATTCACATGGAGTATGTTTCTTTTATGAAATATTACCATGTACATATTGTCAAACAACATTGTTTATTGTTGATGAACAATGATTTTAATAAGAAAAAAATGGCAAATATCAGTTAGATCGTGTACAAAGTGAATATTAAAAAATTGTAAATACGTAATGTTATTAATTAATTGTGTGCAACTTTTATGGAATTAATTATTTTATTGTTATTATTATTGTTTTTATTTATTAGTATGATAATATAACTAATCAGAAACACATTATTTCGGAACATTTTTTTATTGGTGTTTTTGACAATCCTGAAGTTAAGATACTTATTTCACTTAGGGACTTTCCAGTGTAGACACCTATATACGAGTACAAGACAAATGAACAAATGGAACGGACCAACGGTATCAACGGCATACGCGGTATGGAAAGCACATCATGGTGTTATTTTTTTCTCCTTATAAAAGTCTACTTATAAAATTTAACCCTTCGAGATAATTTATTTTCGCGAGTCGATCTCGAACGTCTCAATATCGAAATCGAATCTCGAAAGGAGTTAAAAAAAGTTGAAGAGAGTCGCGTGTAGCGCGCTGATTAACGCTAGTTTTGTTAAAATTGACTGCCAATTCACATTGCATGCCGTATGGCTTATGCGTTTCCCTCATTAGCGTGGAAGCTTCCCAACGAAAGATCCATGAAATATTACAGCGTAAGTCTCTCAGAATTATTTTGCAAGATAACTGAAACTTTCAGTAAGATTGCACTACTGGAAGGTTTCATGAAAGCTTCCCGCAAGATGAACGAAATATTACACGAAAGCTTTCAGGAAGGTTACGGGAACATTATATGGAATATTTCCGGAACCTTCCGTAAAAGGCAACAGAAAGATTCCAGTAAGCTTTTTAGAAGACAGAATTGTTACACAGACTGAAAAGCTTATATCGGGAAATTTACAAAAGAGATTCCAGAATTATTTTAGGGAATATTGCTCTAAACATTGAGAAAACCTTTCATGATAGATTATGGTAAACATTACTGAGATATCTTTGACATATAGTACTGCAAAACGTGATTACTGCGCAACCTTTTAGTAAGATTCCATTGAAAAGTTTCTTTCAGTAAGATTAACGGAATATTTCAAACAAGATTTCAAATGTGTGATCGTGAAACATTACACGAAGTTTTCAGAAAGCTTACCGGAACCTTTCATACTATGTTGGTTACAACTCGTAGATTTCTACGCTGATTGGTTGTGCTTAAAAAAAACCCAATCAGCGGGGAAGTCTACGAGTAATAAACGCATACGTACGGCATACTGCGTGCAATGAGGATTGGCAGTGAACTACTGTGGATATGTCAGTTTATGGCAAAACTCGTGGTTCCATGGTCGGCCACCACGAGATCGTCTTATGTTGGTTGTGAGAAAAGGTTAGATGAGAAGTTTATCGATAAGGTAGCTAGCTGTGTTTCGTCCCGGGTTACCATGTGGACTCGTCAGTTAGACTGCGTGGTAACTTTACCTTATAGACATAAGACAGCCGATCGAATCGCCATCGGGGCCAGGGGAGTTGCTCCACAGCAGGGTTGCGAGTACTTAATTCCCTAAGACACTGAAGTCCTCAATAAGTCCAGGAACACTACGGACTTCTGGACTCGAAATCACTTTGCACTTCCAGACTTGATTGCCATCAAATCCGAAAACACGTTGGACTTTCGGGCTTGATTGCAGCGAAGTCCGGAAGTGCAACGTGTTTTGGGACTTGATTGTAGTAAAGTCTGAAAGTCCAATGTGTTACCGGATTTCAGGATGCAAAAACTCTAAATTCCGAATAATTTTTTTTCAGTTTTTTTTTTAGAGAAGTACACAACTATTCAGGTCTTAAAGCAGAGCTCAATGATTGCAGTCAAGTCCGAAAAAACTTTTTCTTTTTTTAATTATAGCTGATCACAAATTTAATATGAACTTATTATAATAAAGGGGCATTTTTGAAAATGAAATTATTCAATATTTTGTTTGGTCTTGTTCAAGCAATAAAAAATATAACAAAATTCTACGTAAATAAATTAATTCTACGTATTATCGCCTATATGGGTTTAAGGATTTTTTACATAATCGACTCGCTTACTGTAGCACGTCGGTAACACCCGTTTTTTCGTGAACCTTGCGTTACCCGTATATTTGGGTTTAAGAATTTTTCAAATAATCGACTCGCTTAGAATGACGATCGATTCGGGTGTTGGAGTTTTGTTTTTTTTTCAACTATCCCCTGCGCGCCCATCTAAAGAAGCCGAGTTGATAGTAAAGAGCGTCTGCATTCTACACTACTTATGTCATAATAGATTTTGAATGGTCTACTCCTGTTGTATCTATGTTGGAAGGCGATGAACGCGACAATTAAGTATTAACCCATCGTCAGGAGCAAACTCGCGCTATTCTTCGTACTAAATCCTGTATAAAAGGGTGCGGTAGCGCAATCAAAATAAAATTGTTTACATTGTTAATTGTGCCTACATGTAATTAATTATAAATACATATAATAATTTGATAAATTATTTATGAGAATGATTTCTATAGCGAATATTCACTAATGTTTAGTGGTTTTTAATTAATTCGATTTTAGAGAGAAGAATATCCCCCTTATTTTCAAAGTAAGGTGGTAGCAAACGCATTGAAGGATCGTGAAAAAGTGTGGTTTAATGCTATTCACCAGCAATTGGATGATTTCGATGATTTTTGCCACCGTTTCCGGAAAGAAGTTTTGTCCAAAAATGTACAACTTAACGCCCTACAAAACTAATAAAACGATAGTATCTCAATTTCCGCGGGACGTAGAATATGCGCTCGCAGGTGTTGACATGGCTGAGACGCAGAGCGTCGTTCGAGCAGAATCGGCCTGCGAAAACAGAGGATTAGTGGATCATCGTAATGAACATTCGAGCGTAGACGGGTGGTTTCTCATAATCTCGTGAATTTGATCGGCATAGAAATACTGGGCGTGACAATCGTTGTAGGAATAATTACAACTCTCCTCCTTACGGCAATATGCGAGTGACTGGCACGCATCGAATAAAGCAACAAACCTATCGAACCGAAAAGAGAATCGCGTCCCAAATGAAAGCACAAGGAACGCATCCCTCTTGAATTTTGAAGCCCTCCCCCCTAACGCAAACGTTGATGATGTACTTACCTACGGCGCGAATGCGAGGAACCCATACTGGTTGCACGCAGCTAAACTCGGGCGAAGATACAGGAAACCAGCTGTCCAGTTGTGCAGTAGAAGTAAAAAAACTAGCGACTTTATACATTTCACGTTCGACTATAAAGACTAACAGAGATTCTAAAATCTTTCTTCAAATTTCAAAAGTATAGAGATGCTAAAAAATTTTTATAGCACGTTGCCGCCATTTTCACTATTGTACGTTCTTTATTATTTTTAAACAGGTATTGTTTATTCTTCGATTTTTTTTATGTTTGAAAATATATTTTTTTGCGCAACAAAATTACTCTATGATATTTAATTTCAATAAGGACTGTAAATTATGAACACAACGAGTGAAATATTTAAAGAAAATTTTTCAAACGCGAAAGATCGTCTCAACTATTAATCGCAGTATTACTATAAATATAATATAATGACAAATGTGCAAGGGTATAAAACTTAATGATAACTATAACACTAATAAAAGACTGTCCATAGTCATGTAATGTGAATTAGTATCAAGTCCTATTAATATGTAATTGTTGAGTTTACTTATTAGTAAAGCTTCTGGAACATTGAATTTTGTTACTTACCAGCGAGTTGAGGCGCGCTGTGCGCGCTCTTCCTTTGCTTTGCTTCATTATAACTACACTAATCATAAACACCAATGCACAGCCAATCACGGCTCGAATAAATCGACGACACATCAGTCTTTTAAGGTGAAACCAGCAATATCACGCGCGCCTCGCGCGCATCATTTTTATTTGCTACGTAATTCTAATTTTAAATTTTAAATTTGCTAAATGATAAGTTTCAACTTTTCATATTTTAATTACTACCTATATATTAATTCTTATATTTGAATTACGCAACTTTTGCAATTACTTACTTCTATAATTTTTATATTATAAGACTCAAAATATGAAACACAAATCATTTCATATATAGGTTATTTTCTCAACCAATCAGCTCACACCTTAAGTAAAAACTTTACATCTGCTACGACCAATCAAAGACTACTTTTAATCGGACTTAACCAACAGCAAAGGTTTTATTTAGGCTTCACATTTCCGTCAACATTCTTTTAAGAGAGGAAAATGTGAGGTCCAAAATTAACCCAATTTCATTATTTAATAAATTAATATCCAAGCATTTAGTTCGAAAAATAATTCTGCCAGGCGCTCCGTGTGTATAAATACTATGCTCCAAAAAATTTTTGAGTGATTCTATTAGCATTTCCATGAGATATCCTTGTTTTAAAACTAGATCAAAATTATACAAATGCAGATCCCTACTTACCGACATTGAGGTTTTTATTTAATTAAATAAATTCTGAGTAGGTTTTTGGAAAAACCGGTCTGTCAGGCGCTCCGAATATGTAAAGTCTATACTCAAAATTTTTCTTGAGCAATTCTATTAGTATTTATAAATGATGTAGATGTTCTAAAATGATGTCGGTATCTACGTTACCTTAAGGAAGGATTCTTTATACCAATCTTCCGTATAATCAACCAAATTAACATACAGACAATGATTATTTGAGTACAAAAATATATTTCCTTAACACGTGCGTGAAAAAGGCCATTTGAAAAAAGGTCCTATTCTTGCACTTATTACAAAAAAGTATTATGTGTAACAAGGGAGTAATTGACTTTTTTAGACTCGGATGATGACTTGGAGTACCCGCGTATCACTCGGGCGCCTAAGGCGCCCGAGTTAACGCTCAATCATCATCCTCGCTAGAAAAAGTCAACTTTCCTCCCTAGTTGCACAATGTACTATTATTTTCATCAATAAATATGTAAAGTACATTTAATCTTAATTAGTATATAAATGTTTCCTATAAAAGGCTTATTGTGTTGGAATATGTTTCAGTATATGCTTTTTTAGATCTGGCATAGTTTTTGGAAGGTAGGAACACTTGTGACACTTCAAATCTTGATTTATATATTTCTCTTTCACTTTTGGATCAATTGCTGTATGACCATTTTCTTCAACAAGTTTTCGAAGATCTTAAAAACAAATTAAATACCAATTTATATACACATCTATTAAGCTAATTTAAAATTTTGTGAAGTAACTTTAATAGAACTTGGTCAAAGTTCACTTAAAAATATTAATATAAAAAATTATCTCAATGATATTTATTCATATTAGAAAAGTGTTTAAAGTTTTTTGAATATTTGTTATTTCACAAGAGTTAAAATGTTAAGTATCTATTTTAAAAGGAAAATTAAATTCAATATCATACCTTTAGATGAAATAAAATACGGTGTTGTAAAAGTATTCCAGTGTTGTTTAGTTTTCATACATCGACTATCAAAATCTGTACTTATGACATGTAAATGTAACCTATGCATACTAGGTACTGCATGATATCCAATCCTACAAATTATATAGTTATCTAATGAAAAAAATGTAGATCCCATGTATCATTAAAAAAAATTTTAAAATATGAATATTTTACTGGAATTCATATTCTTTATGCTTTTCAGCATATTTATTTCCAACAGATTCCATATGACTGAGTAAATCTAAGTCATCTTTTGTAATTTTATTAATAGAAGGTATATCCTTTTTTGGTAAAATAAGATAGTGAAAACGAGCTTTTGGATATTTATCTTTTATAATAACAATATCTTGATCTTCTTCAACCTTTGCTTCTGGATCATTCATTGATGTAAGTAACCCTTGCGACCAATGTACTGAAGCATTGGACTGTTTAGTTGTAGATGACATATTTACACGTATTGAAGTATTTTTTTTCATTGGTGATTTCAACAATCCTGAATATAAAAGATATTTTGTGTTAAAATTGAACTATACCGCATGAATAGCAAACATGCAGAAATTAACCTCTATGCAAGTAGCAAACCAAAACAAACAAGCTTTCATGTAATTTCCAAGGCAAAGCACACTATTATATTTTAAATTTCAAAATTTCATACTTTTCACCGCCTTGTGCATTTTAATATCAGATATTCAAAAATTGTAATGTTTCTCTTATGAATAAACGCTTTGTACAGCGAATACCTATACTGGTAAACTCTCGACTCTCATTTGTCATGTTTCGACTTTCCAGGCAATAATAATTCAACCACTATGATCGCAAGTTGATAAAACAGTTTTCAGTTTCACCTATAGCAATAGTAGTAGATTAGTATGTACATAGTACATGTAAACATGTATTGCCTTTAGCACTAAACAAAAGCACTTCACAAAACAAAATTCAGTTTCGTTCAAAGTTTTTGCAAAAACCACTTGATATTTCGACTTCAAACTTTTACTGGGTGATAGAACGTTCAAAAGCGCAGCGAAGTGTTGTCTTGATTTTTTGTAATTTTACGTATTTTATTTTTAATAAGCTTCAAACTGTGTCAATTGCTCGGTCGGTAATGGTAGGACTATGCCACCCCGATAAGATCATATGGCGATAAAGGAAATCCATAAAAAGTGTTTAAGTGTATTACAGTAGAGACCCTGCCCTTGTATAGACTTATTTTAAGTCATTTCATTCAATGTTAACTATACAAATATCAAGATGGATTAAGTACTATAATAAGTAAAAGTTACGAAATTTAAAAATTTTGAGAAGTTACGGCGAGCTCATCGAAGTTTGCGTTTAAATTCTAATTTGTAATTATTGTAGAACCAAATTTGTAGACTAGAACTTACCTTAAATACTTAAAACATATACTTACTTACCCTTTTTACTTCAATACAAATGTGAGAGTAACCGATTATTCATTTAAAGTGAATTACCATAATAACTACTTCCTCTTCCAACTGTCACAACCTAGGGATACTTATGTCATTATACAGAAATTAGTCTCTATTGAATTTTAATGAAAAAAAAAATTACTATTGAAACTGATTATCTAACTATGTAAGTTGATTTAAGTAAATTTAATAAGTAATAATTATTATTACTGACACTTATTTCAAAAGAAAAAGTGTAAAAGGTAAATTTAAATAATTCAAAATTAGTTCTGGTAATTTCAGTTTATTTTGAATTATGCTTTTGGTAAAATAACAAAATTTTTTATTAAACAAGTTTAGGAACATAACGTTTTAATTATTCTTAAGATACAATAGATTGTTCAAAGATCACTAGAAAAAAAATTATAGCCTTACCTATATTTAAGAATTAAAGTTTTAAAAAACTACTGCATTATTATTTAATAATTAAAATTTGTTCCAATCTTTTTACACAATTTTGTAAAAAATCTTGAATTCTGTTTGAAATTTGTTTAATTTTTATGTAAAATATACGTTTAATGTTTTATTAAACAGGTTTTAAATATTAAAGTATAGTTACATTATAATTTTACATATTTAAAAAAAAAAAAAGTATTCATTACTACAAATGTCATATTTTCTGCATTTACAGCTACAAAGTGGTCATAAATGTTTGAACTCATTGAATTATACGCAATCAATAACATTTTCTTTTCAGTATGTTTTAACTGATAAACCATATTAATTATATATAATACATATACATAAGCATATTTTTTCTATAATATTTATAAGTGACTTTAAGTCACAACATACATTTTGGATGTTATTAAAACTTTTAATCACTGTTATGACTGCTTCAACTAAAGTTGGACAATATATATCATATTATAGACTTAATTAAATGTATTGATTAAAACATAATCTTAGACAAAATATATACTAATCACTTTTCATAATTTGATATTCTTTACAAAAGATTTTTCGAAATTAAAACAAAACGTACGAATTTTGTATTGCCTATACTAACAATACAGTTTCTGTAGAATAAAAGGAAAACAACGTTGAATAAAAACGTTTTTACAATTTTTTCTGTAGAATAGAAGGAAAACAACGTTGAATAAAAACGTTTTTACAATTTTTGAATTTGAAAAACTAGGTTTCAAATGATATCTTTTAGGTTTTTAGAACACTCGCTTCATGTTATTAATCGTTGACAGTTGTTCATGTGATACTCTTCATGCATCGCACTCATGGTAGGTCACTCTAAAAAAATAATAATTTTATTAATAAACAAAACATTTACTTTTTATTATAACTTTTTACAATTGGATCTGATACTTGATTACTATTATGTGCATCAACTAAAAAAACCATAGAAATGTCTTACCTACTTTAACATTTTTTTTTAAGTCAAAACTTCATGTATATTTTTATATTATAACTTTTATGAATTAAACAATGTGCAATAGTGAAAAATCAAGTGCTTATAATATCTTAGATTTATTAAAAATTAAAGTGTAAGGAAGGATTTGGAAAAAACTCATCTCAAAATAAAAATGTTATAAAAAAAAAAATAAATAATAACAAAAATTTTTTTATTAAGCTTTTATTTAAAAAACTTTATAATTATTTTAGGTTTACCTTTCTTTATTAGCATTACGTCGCGATTGTCTTTTATCAGCATGCATCGTTAGTGTAAACCGTTTTGTGTGACCAGGATTTAACCTTAATTCACGCGAATCTGAATTTTTAATTTTCTCTAATTTTTCCATAAACTTATTAATAAGTTCCGGGCAGTTTAGGTGCTCTTCAGGTTCCCACGTATCCGAGTTTGATGAAAATCCTTTCCATCTAATTAAGAATTCACGCTTTTTATCCTTCTTAAAGTGAACTTCAACAATCTTTTCAACTTCATATTCTTTTTCATCTACTTCATCACCATCATCTCCGTTTTCTTCATTTTTGTCTGTACATGAAAATATAATTGAATAAGTATGATTAGTACTTGCATAACACTGGTTAAAAAATATTTCATAATATTTAAATATTATGAATATTTTAATAATTTTAGATAATAATAGCCCTTTTAGTGCATTATGACTTGTATACAGGTTTCAAATAATTAAATATTCTTATTATCTATATAATATCTGAGATTTTAGAAAAATGAAATATGAAGATTTGAAGTAATCTTTTTAATTTCGACTTGATGTTATGAAATTCATAGAAAACTTATACATTCACTATGCTAAAAGGGTTAATTTAATATTTTATGTTTCTTATTGAAAATTACCATTTTTCACTTTATTGCTTTTCTTTGACTTTTTAGCTTTCTTGTCTTCTTTTTTAGCTTTGGTTTTCTTTTCTGACTTGTCCTTTGATTCATCCTTTTGTTCAAAAGATTCGTTATTTTCTTCTTGTTCAGTTAAAAATTCTTCTATAAGCCTGTCACAATTTAATTCTTTTTCTTGTTCCCATGTATCACTTTCGTCTCCATATCCTTTCCATCGAACCAAAAATTGCCGACGTCCTTTAATAGTACGTTGATCAATAATTTTCTCAACCTAAAAAATAAATTTTAAATAATTTACTAAATATTAAAAAATAAAAATGTAAAAATCAATTGTTCCAAACTAAAAGTTTATAAAAATGTCAAATTATCAATTGTTAAAAGTTTTTTGAAGAAACGTATAACTGGCAGAATTCTTAGTTTAATCAAATAAAAGTTAAATTATTTGTTTCCAATTAAAAACTAAATATTTTCATAGTTTTGTCAAACAATATTTAAAAATACTTTAAAAAACATTATAGATGTAAAAACTTTAGTAAATGTTGATAATAAATAAAAATACAGTAATAAAATTTTACATACTATGAAGATGAAAAAAGACAAATTAAAAAATATTTTAGTAAAAAAAATAATTAGCAAAAGTTTATAATTACTTCATATTCTTCACCGTCGTCTTGATCTTCTTCTGGTTTTTGGACAGCTTTAGCTTTTTTCTTATTTTTGGCATTTGATTTTCCATTTTCTTCAACTTCATCTTTCTTTTTGCCACTGGATTTTTCGGATTCCTTATCAGATTCTTCTATGCTCTCATCACTGTCCTTCTTCTTCTTTTTACTTGGTGGCTTTCCGTTTTCTTGTCCTTCTGCATCTTCTTTACTTTCATCATGGTCGTCTTCATTGGCTTTCACTCGACCACGTGCATTGCGTTTTTTTCCTGCAGTGGATGCTTCATTATCATTGTTGGATCCAGTTTCATCATTATCAGCTTTTAGAGAGCTGTTAATTTCTTCTTCTGCATCACTGGTTGACTCAGACTTTTTTGGCTTACCTCTGCTTATTCTGCGCATCTTGCTTAATTTAAGTTGATCTGTAAATGAAAGTACACTTGAAAAATACGTTTTTACAGTAACAACATTCATGTAAGAAAATTAATAAATTCTAATAATTGCCAGATTAAGTAAGCATAAATATACCAATTAAAAACATTAGTATTATTCTAAAAAAAAATATAGAGTTAATAAATTGAGTAATAGAGTATAAGAGAATACTCTATATTAACTAACAGTAATACAAGAGAATAACATCCTATCACTTGAGTAATAAAAAAAAAACAATAAAAAAATATTTACATATAGATATATACATACACACACACAAACACACACGCGCGTGCTAATCCACATAAAATCTAGATTTTAAGAAATAATTGACAAACTATTTAAACATGAAAAAAGTAATTAAAGTTTTTATAAAATAAGATGCGTTTGCAATTTTCCCGCCACAAATCGGCGTCCCGCCGAGCTTTCCCGCGAAGTTCGTATATGTATATATATATGTGTGTGTGTATATAGATATATTTTATCCCCCTCCTTCTCCCCCCCACAAATATTCCGCGAAGAGCAGCACTTACGGCTACTCCGCCTATTCCCTTGAATTCAACAACTTCCATTTACTTTTGCAATTTATTCCTTTGTCTATTCGCTAAAGCACCGAATCCGATACGAGACGTGCCGTATTTTCGGTCAGATTTATCATTTTCTCCGCCATATTACCGAGCCGGCGACGGCCAGCAAGCAAGCGTCGCGGAGTCGGCACAACGTCGCAGTACCTACAAACCTCCCACACTCTCCCGGCGTTCGAATCATGCAAAATGCAAGTGCGTCGGCGTCTTTTATAACCTAGCACACCGACGCACCGGTCGATTGCGCGGACAGCGCGGTCGTGATAACGAATTCGCACGGGGGGGAAACAAAAATGTCGGCCAATTTTGGGTACTCACCTATCTCTCACTCGAGGAATCACTCCTATGCGCACTATTGCTCCTTCTCGTGTATAGTAGCGCGGGGCTCTTTCTCTCCACCTAGCGCGCTAGCTAGCGGTCGTCGGCGGCCTGATGCAGCAACGGCAGCGGGATTGTCGTTGCGCGCGCGGCGAGAGAAGGCAGGAGGAGAGAGAGAGAGAGAGAGAAGGGAGATAAGAAAGCGAAAGCCGCGCGTTCGCACAAACACACGCAGAGCGGGAGGAGAGAGGGCAGCTCGCAGCAGCTCCCTCACCACGCCGAAACGTCGTTCTCGTCGTCGCCGTCGCCGCCGCCGCCGCGCGGGGTGTCGTTGCGAGGTTATTTCGCGAAAATATACGCTGCTACGCCTGCCGGCCTGTCTCTGCACTGTATACTGGCACCCGGCACATATACACACACGAGAATCGGCGTGGCGGAGCCCGCCGCCGCGCCAGCGCGAGAGACGCGGCAACTCGGAGCGGCGGCTACATTAACTATCGCAGGGGGTAGGGGGTAGTCCTCGTTCGTTCATTGGCCGACGTTAAAGAGGCGACGTCACGACGATATAACCGACAA
>JAPYZP010000925.1:0-35439 GCA_030522985.1 Torymus sinensis | reverse complement strand
CGCGCGCGTGCACGCCGACGACGACGCCTTGTGTGTACCGCCGCGCAAAATTAGCAGAGTCGGCGGCTGTGCTGTGCAGGGGCAATTTGTTTGTTCAAATTGGCGCCTGCGCGCGCGCGCGCTCGCGAAAGCTAACGAGATCGAAGCAGATTAAACGCCTCGGTCCTTTTTCACCCCCTCGTTCTTTTTTTTGAGCCTGGAAAGTCCCCCCCGCTGCAATTCGCGCGCGACGACGCGGCGGACGCTTCGGAGCTGTAAGAAAATCCCTATACTCGGGTATACGTAGTTGTCGCGGGCGCGGATGCGCCGTAATGGCTTTGAGCATAATAAATTACGCCGGTAAAACTTGTTTGTTAAATTATGTTGCGCGCGGTCCGCGGCTGCGAGGGCGCGCGAGTTTCATGCATTATGCTATGCGGAGCGTGCGAATTTGGGCACGTGGCCGTCTCCAAGTTTTAATGTTTTTAATATAATAATAGTCTCGTGCATATGTAAAATGCTGAATATGTGCGCGCGTGACCTATAGGATTACGATTTTTTTTTTCTTTTTTTTTTAGAATCTAAAACACTTTATATGCAGTTTGCTGAGTTGATGGTATATGTAAAATAAAAAAAGATTTAATAACTATGAAAGTTGTGTAGATTTGCATAGCTATAGTTGCAAAAATGCAAGCTTATTTTTGTTACCGCTATATACTTTTTAAAATCATTTTCCAAATATCAAAGTGCGTATAATTACATAAAAGTTTTTTAATTACATTTAAAGTTCATTGAAAGGACTAAAGTTGGTATAGGATTATACTTGGTATAGATTTTCTTTGATGAGAACGAGATTCATAGAAGTGAGTCATCGTTTCTGGGCTCGATTATTTTTTTTCTTTTCATACAAGATGTAGTTCTGACCTACACTTTTCTATACAGTGGAGAAATTTGGGTATGCATGAGGCTCAATATACCCGACAGCATTCTTGATGATTGGATGAGATGCTTTAAAACTGCGAACGTTGCATAAAAACTTGGGAGATTCGAAAGTGCTCAAAAATCAATATTTTCATAAAAGATTGAAAATATTTACGTACTTCGTTATTCATTGTCTCGAGAAAAAATGAATTTTTTTATAAATTCCAATCGAACCAGGGAAAATAACAGTTAAAGGTGGTCAAAATTTCATGGAAAATTAATAATTGATTATAATATATTATCAAAAGTTTAATCAAATTTATGCACAAATTTACTCTGTAAAACGTTAAATTTGCCAAATGGACTCTTTTATTAACGTTCCTCGTCCCATGTTTACCCGGGCACTTTTATTACGAATAAATTTCGTCCTTTTATTAGGAAAATTTGCGTTTGTCCATGGCTCCATGCTCACGCAGTAATGCCTGGTAATATTCAGCGCCTGCGGCAGTTATGCTGTCGCGTGGCTTCCGGTGGAGCCAACGTCAGCATGATGTAAACCACGAGTATAATTAAGCAGGTGTCTTGCAGGCGTTGTGCAATCTTAAGGAAACTCCTACTCTACTGCTGCGGCGACGCGCGCATATATATATATAGAGGAGCGAAGGTGAAATATTCACGCGGGCGCGCGAGCGGCCTGCATGATGAATTTGAATTTTTTAATGGAAACTTGTCCATCAGCGTGCGTTGCACGCTTAATATTTAACGGGCATCACAGCGATCGTGCGGAGGTGCGCAGAAATTACGTACATTTTCGAGAAGGGGAGCTGAACATATTGTTACAGCCTGATATAGCGACTATTATGATATATTTATTAAATTATTTGACTAGAAAACTGAATTATCGATTATGAATGATAGAATAAAAATGTTGGCTATTCTTTAGCACTGAACATCCTCAAATTCAATTTATTAAAGCAAAGAAGAAAAAATATTATTATTACGGATACTCATAAAAAACAAACGCAATAAATCTTGAATCAAATGCTAAAATCATTTTTATAGTTTTATTCGTGGTCTGATTCATATAGCCTTGTCAACAACTAAAATTAACTTTATGGTATTTATTCGTTTTTAAATTTAAATGAGGTCAACATTTTCCTATAGAAATTTCAAAAGATGTTGTTGAAATGTCAGATAGCTTTGTTGAATATTTTCAATAAAAAAAATTATTGATAGAAACAAAATCGTGTTTCTATATCTAACGATGAATGTTGTAAAATGTGTGTCCTTGCTTTGAAATTTTATAGCACGATAGTTTTACATATGAATTTGATAGATTGGTTGGATTTATATATATTCTCGTATATTTCCCAAATATTTGTGGATAAATTTTTTTTCACATGTTTTCAAACCACAATTTCTCGAGTACGGTTTTATGTATTAATTTAAAATCTGTAGGCATCCTAGTACACGAAATACGCAATACGTGCGTAAAATTACATTAATATTCCTTTAGATATGGAGATACGAAAATTTCAGCATTTGTACAAATCTTTATGACACCAACATACATGTCTTATTATTGTTATATAAAAAATGACGAATAATCATTTATAATTTACTTTATTTTAGATTTTTATTATAGATATTTAAGACTACTTTTAGTTCTCAATAAATCTCGGATTCAAGCCCACTCCCTGCTATATATCACAGAACTCGATAGCAATTTATAAGCGTAAATATTGACTCCAGAATAGCTCGTAATATCGATGGATTAAGAAAACAGTTATTAACAGCATCGCCTTACTACCAGCCTACGTACTTCTTACCTCGCGATTCCCAACCCTTTGATCGCACTGCATATCCACATGCGCAAATACATTCACGCGCGAGCGCATCATCATCCAAACACATCGATAAACCGAACGGCGCTGTCAATCAACCTCGCTATACAGACAGACGCAATTAAAAGTCACCGGGTGGGTGCACAAAGCAAACATGAAACCTCGGAAAAACTTTCCCCTCGCTGTGGCTGCGCGTATAAAAATAACCTACAAGGAAAACGCCTCCCCGAGTTAATCACGAAGAAACAAGTGTCGCGCTGGGAGGTCGGTGGTCGAGGGGAGCTCGTCTTGAGGAGGAGTAGTAGGAGGTGCTTGGACGCGGCCCGGGATGATGGATCCTGGGCAATAAAACACGGCGACAGCGGGAAAAGTCATCGATGAAATTACCATGGAAAACGGTCATCCCCCCCTAGCACCGTAGAGCCTCCCTCCCCTCTAGTAGTTTCACGACGGGTCGTATAAAGTGCGTCTCGTCTCGAGCGCTCGCGCGCCGCTACAGCGCGCGGCAGGATCGAGATAACACGCAACGCTGGGCGCGGCGTGATACTTGCGCCGCGTGCGCTTGCGAGCGCGAGCGTGATAAAGGAGTTTCCGCGCCGCTGAAAAAAGGAAAGAGCGTTCCCGGAGCGAACTTGCCCGGCAGATAATTAATCATGAGATTATGTACTTTGTGCGATCCCAGTACTTGACGCTATTTACATTTATTTACTGGCGGGGCTTTTATTTTCTGCGCTGCGTTCTAGTTGTTTGATAGTGGTTTACGGCAATGCATATAATTCTTAAAAGAACAAAACAAAAAAAAAGTAACATGAAGTATAATGTGTCACTTCTGCTGTACGATTGATAGATTTTTAGCTGACGCAAAAGAATAACTTTATTTGCGAAATGACGGCGTATTTTAAATAAGACATTTTAATCAGAAAATTCTCTTCGATTATGTATCGATATTATGTCTGACAATGAATTTATAAGGGCAAATGTGAAAATTGAACTTTTACCCTAATGAAATTTACATGCTCCGGTAATTAATAAATAATGTATCGATATGCAGCCATTGATATTTATTCTTTGTTCCTGATGCATTGCAAATATACGTTACGAATTTTTATTACCTCATATGCTATGCATTTAGCCCCGCAAGCCTGCGTGTACGCATGAAAACTTGGCAAAGTGTATCATGTACACTTTATTCGTGGCCATAAAACGTTTAATGCGATCCGCGCATACCTGTCGCGTTGTATAATACAGAATGTAAAAAGTTGGGCGAAACCGAGCTTTTATTACAGAAGATGTATGCATTTTAATTCGTATTTTAATGTGTTTGCTTAAAAAAATAATTGGAAAAGTAAATGCCGGTTGTTGGTTTTAGTTAAAATGCATTACAATACAAATAGTATTCTTATAGTCTTTAATAAACACCGTCACGATAGATGATCTCATTAATTATACTTGAATGAAAATTTTTAAGCTACTTAGCAAAGAATACGAAGTTAGTTTAACAAGCATTGAATAAATAAGTACTTTTTCCTGACCAAACTTTCTTTTAGTTTCATAAATATAGTCTAAGGAACAAGTCTTGGCTGTACGAAACTTAATTGTCATCAAAATATTTGAAAAATAAACCGTTTATAAGATCGATCGCTATACTTGTGTATAAATGAAGAACTAAAATAAATACTTTGCATATTATACAATGCCGATTCGGGTATTGTAGGGTTCAAACGAATTATATATATAGTCATATATATAGTCATTTCTATTACAGGGTACTGATTACTTCACGAACTAGATCAAACTATTATTCATATATATTATCATTCATTATCACCATCACATATTAATTCATATATTATTTGTTTGAATATATAAAATATTTCTGAATATATTATAGTGTGAAAAAGAACTGAAAATAAGTAAACTCAAATATCTCGAAAATTAACGAATTCATCCAATATACATACAAACTCTATCTCTCCAATAAATTTCGGAGTGATTAAAGTTATTTTACTGAAATTATCCTGATACGAGGGAAATCAGCTTTTTCGTTAACTATATAGAAATGAATAAAGAGCATATCACGCACGGTACCTTTGATTTGGTTTATAAATTGGAAATATATAAAATTATGGAAATAGATAAAATTATAGTATAATAATCTTCGATATTCTATTGCAATGATATTCATAAAATAACTTTAAGGATATCCTATAGCCAGAAAGAAATACTTTTTCAAAAAGTTTATGAGCAATATTACCTTTAAAATATGAGAAATCTGAAAAATGAAACTCAAAAATCTGAAAATTACTGTAAAACAAATGAACATCAACTTTGAAAAAAAGAAATCCTTTCTCTAATTTTTTTTTCATAGAATAAAAGGGAGCAATTCAAGTACACTTTGCCGCACCAAATCAAACTAAATTTAAAATTCGACGAAAGAAGTCCGAAGTAGCTCTTCGTTCCCTCTAAAAATACAATCTCCTCACCTCTAATATATTCCATAAACATCCGTCCCACAGCCAATAAATCCTAATACCCCCCTCTGGAAGAGCCGGCCAACCCTATCCCTAAACAAGACTTTGCGCCGCCTTGATTCACTTGAACTTTGATCAAAGCTCACGCGCGCGCAAACGCGCTTAGTCCCTTATAACCTCCTCCTCTTCTACTCTCCCTCTCACCCTCTTATACTCTCTCAAAACAGAGCGCGCCTTACATTAAAGCGGATATTTCGAGAGCTCGGATTCGGCGCGCGCCGGATGCCATTGCGAAGGGACGCGACTTGAAAGGCGCGCATTCCGCCATGATAAACGAAGCGAGAGCTATATCGCGCGCTCCTGCTCGATGCTTCGACGCGGAAGAGATTGCGCGATATTTCGGCGCTGTATATATGCCAACAGAGTCGGTTGTAGATGGATGGATCGCAATTTTTGTGCGCGCTTTTATTTCTATCTCACTTTTTCGTTCTTGAATAACTTGCATACTGGCGTGAACAAAAAAAATGGTTAAACAAGCGCGAGTTTATCAAGTGCAAACAGGCAAGCTCGAGTGTGCGCATATAAGAGCGGTAAGGGGGAGCGAAGAGGCTTCGACTCTTCGTATGAAAATTTATGCAGATGTTATGCATAGATGTGTGTATTCGAGGATGGATGGATCTGTACTTGAGTTGGATCTAAAATTAAGAAGCGCACGGTTGCGATGATAATAATAGTGCGCGTGTAAACGTGCCCTCGTTGCGCCGAAAATGGAGCACAAGTTTACGTTAATGTTAAGAACAAATATTATGAGCTGTACAGTAATTCTGCTCATAAATTATGACACAGGGGGAATTTGAAATTTTGTTAACTCAATTACAATTTATCATTTTCTCGCCGTATTCCCCTTCTTGAAACTCGAGCTTTAATTCCTTTTCTGCGAAAAACTCCATAAAACATTCCAACATATTGCTGACTTGTATCTTTTAGATGTATTACCTCGTTTCGAGCTCACGTGCTAAAGACTTGCCATCAGCGCGATCTGAATAAGAATGTACAAGTTATGCCGTACCGTGTGACTCTCGTATAACATTTTGCTGTAATGATGTATCGCTCCCTACAATTCAAAAATAAATATTTTGAATACCACTTTAAATTAACCTCGTACAAAATCAAATCTATAAAAAATTCAAACGTTTTTAAAAGAACGCTTAACAACAGTAAAACTTTTAAAATGTTTGCATCGTCTTTCACGTTATTCAAAATTCGAAATAATAAATATTTTTACAAAAAAGTTACAAAATATTGACGATAGAACGAAAATTGCTAATTTCGTTAGTTCAAATATTTTAACAGTATAGTTTATTGTCTAATATTGTACATACTATCATATAGCTTTCAATATTTCGCCGCTCTGGAGGTAATAACTTCACAGAAAAACAACGATCAATTTTCGTCTCTAGAATATATCCATGCGTATATATTCCATCGTTATCGAAAAATGTTTCGATACGTCTCAATAAAATTCATATGCGAAATATGATTCGTACTATGTTTAAATAAAAAAAATTCCCAGCCAGAAAAAAATCGTCTATCAATACGTAACGCATTCCCAAATAAATTTTACAATACCAAACCCCCCCCTCTCTCTCTCTCTCTCTCTCTCTCTCTCTCTTTCTCTCAGATACAATTTAATTCCAACTTGCGAGCATTTTTCACGCGATAACTTTAATCTATTTTCGCTCGGCAAAAAGAAATAAACTCGCGAGCGAGCAAATTAAAATTAGAACTTCGAACGGCAGCGGCTATTAATACGCGCGAATAGCTAAGAGAAAAATGAGGTGTGTGTATGTATGTGTGTGTGTATATGCGTGCGGAGTCGCCTTGAGATTCCTATAGCTATAATTGAATTTATTTTCGCTTAACGCCTGCCATCAATGATATGCTTGTTATAATTTCTGTTTACTTCGACAATCGACCGCGGGGAAAGCTTGCCGAGGCAGCAACACACATTCATCACTCGGGGGGGCGCCTCTTAACATTCCTCGTTCGCGCGGTCTCTGCGTCAATGCGTCTCTCTCTGTGTGTGTTTGTATAGTTATATGAAATATTTAGTGTCCCTCTCTCTCTCGCTTTTGTCGGCATGCCACGCGCTATGGGCACACGACTCCAAATATAACCCCGGAGCGGCGCGTAAAGCGCGGGGACCCATTTCGCCTTCTCCTATTTCCAGCCTTACGACTTTGGGCAATAGATAAATATACGGGCGGTAGAGCGCGCGCGAATGCCGGGCGAAAGCCGCAGAGGTTCGAGCGCCCGACTTTTCGTGTATAGGGCGTGAATCACTATTTAATTATCCGAACTTTGATTCACTAGCGGTCATGCTTGTTGGGTGCCTCATTTGCAGGAAACTACATTGTGAATAAATTGTATTAACATGTTTTATAAAATTTGTTAAAAATTTGTAAAAGTAAAAGTAAAAGAAAAATGTAATAATGTAAAAATGTAAATGATATTTTGTATATTTGTATGAAGGCATTTAAAAGTTTAAAGAGATGTGGAAGAATGGAAGGATGAGTGAGTTTAAGGAAAATGCTGTAAACCACGTCCATTTCTGGGCCTATAAGGCTGAAATAAATATTTATATATGTATATTAACATGTTTATAATTAATGTTTTATCAAAACGTTTCCGGAAATTCATAATTAACAAGGTTCACTGACAAATTAATATAATTAAATCAATTTATTATTTATATCGCGTGAAATAGAACTTATAAATTAACTGTTAAATAATCCATGATGGTAGTCGTGCGTCGAATTGAATATCGAATATTAAGCGTATTGTCGCGCAGAATAAACTTATGCTTGAAATTGACTTGAAAATTAAATTAATGTTTCAAAAATCGTTGGGAATGTTCATACAGTTCTAAAGGATTAATTTTTACAATTTAATAGAAGGAATTTGTTCAAAACCTTGATTTTGATTAAAATACTGTTATTAATAAGGGCCTGTAATTTCCGTTCGTAGAATTAACAAATAATATTCTATCATGATTTTCGCTTCATTATACGAGATGATAAATTAAGATCAAATTTCATGAATGGATTTCAACTTTAATTACCCCACTCTCGCATATAGGGCGCATATCTAAAGCCCTGTTGAATTCTGCGAAAGCCGTTGATTAATTCCGATTCTGTTCGATGCAAAAGCACATTTTGGCCCTCGTCATTTTTCCCAAAAACCGTCATATTCCACACAGATCCTTTGACCCGAACCGCGGATCAAAGGCGAGCGCGCGCGCGCCGTCCCCCCGTTTAAAGCGATAACCCTCCATAAATAATAACGCAAACTACTACGGCGACCCTGTCGCCGCACCACATTAATAAACAGCCGCTCCGAATTAGCCGGAAAGAATTTAACGAGTGTGCGCGGGCGTATATAAAACTTCCGCCACCCACAACGCGCGCGCCGGCAGCGTCAACACCAGGTCAGCTCGTCACCGGGTGTGCTGCCGGCCGACTCACAAAGAGAGAGGGGGGGGGAGAGAGCTCGAGCGCGCAGATCAAAGCAAGTCAATCAATTTACGCTGGCGCCTAAGCGCTCGACTGCTAGATTTAACGTTTCCGCGCGCTGTGCATCGGTTCGTGTGCGCGCGCGTGCATCCCTCGCTCTCTCTCTCTCTCGCACTCTGTCTCTACATAAATCCAGCTCACGCGCGCGCGGGCTGCGGAAATTCTTTGTCTTGTATATACCGACGGTCGCGTGCACCGTGGCTCTCTCTTTCTCTCTTTTTCAGTTCGCGCGGATGAAAATCGACAAATCGCAGCAGCGAAGCGTAAAAAACGCTGACGGTTAATCAAACTAATGGCCATTTTTCTCGTTGTTGGCTCTCGGCCTGTCAGTGTATATACGGGTGCGCGCGCGAGGGCGCGGGAGTGCAACAACGACTCTATCAGGGATACCGTATGCCCTCTCCCGCACCTAAAACTTCCTCCGTTGTCGTTGACGCTGTCTCCGTACTGACGTCGCGTTCTCGTTACAGTCGCGTGTTTCTATATATATATAAACGCATCCGATGAAATTGGAAATAGCACTTCGAATGATTACTAAACTCATAATCAATGCTTCGGCGCGACAAAGGACTGAAGCTGGTGCAGGCGCGATGCCTCTCTCGGCTTTTTACGCGCGCGGTGCTCTAGCAACGCCGCTCGGTAAATAAAAACAAAGTGCGCTTTTTCAGATAGCTTGTTTTTTCGAAGTTTTTTCTTCGTTCGCCTTCGGTCTTTCGTTGCGATAGAGAGAGGAACGCGCGCGCGCATCCATAGGTTTTTTTCACTATTGACGAAAAGAAGAAAAAAAAGGGGGGGAAGAAAAAATATTGGCCTAGAAAAAGGACCGTTTTAGGTTTATTGACGGGACTCTCGGCGCGAAATAACGAATCGGTCTTGAAATGAAAATGGTTTTTGCTCGGCGGGAGGAACTCTCTGTGAAATGGCGTTTTATTGTGCGATATGTTAATAGTGACTTGTATTTCTGGGAGAAAAGAAAACATGTACTATGCGGGGCATAGAATTTTTTTCCTCTCGACGGCGACTGTGAAAAGCATATTGTATGCGTATTCAATGAGCTGAGTCGACTCGGGCTTCTATTTCTATATTCAAAAAGTCTACATAAATCTAAAGTCTCCGCGTATTCATCATAAAAAATAATCCAAAATACTTGACTTATTTGCTTTTTCATGAATCATGCTTCCAATTTTTTTCTTTTTTTTGTTTTGTTTTACTGTACACAAGAGCGCTCGTTTCTTTCTTTGTCGCGCAATACTGTACCACTTGGTGGCAGTCGACTATTAGAGCGCGGAGAAACGGGGGGTGGAGTCAAAACAGTGAGGGGGGTTCAAGTGATCACGAGTTTTTTTGGGGGAACTCCCCTACGGGGGGAAAAAACACATAACATGTGGAAGCGTTAAACTGATGACTTCCTAAATCTTAGTTTTTCGTGCGTGGTAATGCGATCGTTACGAAAAAAATTGTAGGGCGTTATTGTAATTGTATATGTTTCCTTTCAACCAAACCTAATGATCCATTTTAATTTATGAATCTCGCGGTGATTGTTTTTTGTGACTATATACTGCGTAGCTAAAGTAATCTCAAACATAAGCCTTATAAGCTAAGACAAAGAGTGCTAGGCCATGGAAAAGTTTGCCTTAAAAATAGAATATTAAATTGTAATACTATTAAAACGTAAGACGCTTAAATTTAAAATTTTCTTTTACTTATACTTTATCGTATAATCTACGTAAAATTACTAAATAACCAACTAGGAGATTGACCTAATTTTTGATCACAGATTCAGGCTAAACTTTGAAATGTCTCCGGATATAATAATATGAATAAAATCACAATATTATTGTAGTTTGAAAAATTTTCATTCAAGACAAACGTGATACTTTTTTAGTTAAAATTGTTAGAAAAGAAATAATATCTTTTTGACTCAAATGATTTTCTCCGTGTACGTTCTAATGCTTTAACGTATTTAAATTAAGCAATTTTTCAGTTTTATATTTCAAGTAAATGTCTAATAAAGTTTCTGCTCCATGAAAGTGTGCAAATGAATGCAAAGTCTAAACTGTGGATTTTCGCTATTCAAAAGCGTATTTTCACCGCTGAACTTTAAGCCATCATAACTTTAGAGTTGAAAGAACTGCGTTTATTTTTAATTCTAAAAGGAAACAAACAAAAAAAATGTTTATAGCATTAAATTCTGCGTCCAACCGTCGAGGCGTATATATTATTTCATAGTTTATCGTTTCCGATGACGTTTCACGAATAACAAAAATAAATAAAACCCAATAATATACCATGACCAACGCCAATTCCGCGCCAGCCCCAGCGAACTTTCGTCCGCCTCAGAAATTTCACCCGTCATCGAAATCCGCGCCCATTATACCATCGATAAAGCACGCGCACGCACCGCGACGAATTAAATTTTAATTTATTCAAAACCCTTCCATAACTCATAGCGACTCCATCTAGCTCGCGTGGCTCGCGCTCTCGATCACCGCAGAACGCGCGCATCTCCCACCCCCTCGCTCCCTTAAAATCCCTTCATTTATCATTCCAGAAATCTACGAGCCCATCCCTCTCGCCTATAGCTAGCAGATAAAGAGACAAGCTCGCTTTCTCTCCCTCTCACTCTTCCCTATCTCTCCTCGTCAATTCGCCAAAGTGTCATCGCCATCAACACCCGCCTCGCATACCTCATTCGACTCCATTATCAGCGCGCGGAGGAAAAAGGAGAAAGAAGGAGCCGCGCGCGCGCGCGCGGAGAGAGAAACGAAGTGCGGTAATGGCTCACCTTTGTTCTGGCTGTCGGAGGGCCCCTCGCTGCCGTTGTTACCACCTCCTCCTCCTCCTCTGCCTCGCCCACCTCTACCGGCTTCCACGGCCGTCAGCAGCGTCAGCAGACTCGAGAGAAACACAAACCACGACGTGCGTCGCATTTTGCTCTCTGTACCTCGCCTGTATGTATGTATATATAGTATATATATAGGTGCGAGTGAGTGTGCGCTTGCTAGCTATATGTGCACGTGCGAAAGAGCGCTCGCGGATGATGCACGTCAGGTGTCAGCGTGCTGCCGGCAGCGTACGCGACCCGACCACCAACGCGATCGCGCGCTCGACATCGGTAGACACACACACGCACACGCACACAGGCGGTGCCCGGTTGCTGGTGGTTTTAGTCCACGTGCGTGTGAGAGAGAGAGAGCGCGCGCTCGTTGAGGCGGGGGTGTGCGAGATAGTAGAGGGTGAACCAACCCGCCGGCGTGTTGCGCGAGCGCTGCAGCTACTTCCGTCTGTGTCTTCTAATGAGGCCGTCCGATCAAAGGGAAACAGCCGTTGACGCGCGATTTCACTGTCGATCGAGCTTTTTCACTGTGATTTCACTCGGGCCGGCACTGAGATAGGCCCTTGCAGATCAGTTGTCGACGTACCTTCGGCTGTACAGCCTTTGATGCAGCGTCCGAGTGTGTACAAAGTTTGTACAATCGGTTAGTGTCGTATGAAAGAGTTAATTTTCTATTTCACCGGTGATCTTGATTATCATAACAATGTCACTGTATAAATCTTGACAGTGGGGTGAAAAAAGCACCGTGGAAGTTCATAAAAATCACGAGAAAAAACAATATCAAACGTCGATAACAACAACAACGACGACGACGACGACGACACTATACACGCGATCAGCGCACTTCGCGTCACATCAAAGAGTCAATGGGACGTTAAAAACGCGCGTATAGGAAGTGCGAAAGTTTGACACGGCGCACTACACAACTCACTTCGAGCGCGCATCAGCGACACAAAAACCGCGTCATTCAATGGCCGCGCTCTCGCTTTTTTCCTCTCGCCTTCCACCCTCACTCCCTTTCTCTTTATCCACTATATACACCTGTGCATACATGCACCGGCGGCGTACATCGGTTGGCGCGCATACAACACCCCGAGAGAGAGAGAGAGCTGCTCTTTTGACCGGCCGCAGTGTCGCGCTTCGATTTTCCCGCGAGACCGCCGCAGCGGTCGCACACACACACGTATACACGTCCGCGCGATAAATGCGGCGCATGCAGAGCAGCGTCAACGTTGACGTGCGCGCACTGCACAGACCGCGTGAATGACGCTTCGCTCAGAAACTATACGAGAGAGCGTGTATATACATGTATATATAGCGTTGATATCGTCGACTTTTCTGCGGCTTGATTTTGACGGGACGAGGGTACGTGTGGGTGATATATAAGCGAGCGTGTAGGGATCTGCCTCTTGTCAGCCCTCGTTATTACCGCCGTCACGATAGCATACGTGCTCTTCCTCTCTCTCCCTCTTTTCTTTTGATTGCCAAACAAGCCGGCGCCTTTTTTGCCGGGCCGCCAGCGTAGAGTCGCGATTTTGGACCTCCCGCGCGCGTCACATGCACACGTACAGGGGGCGAAAAAGCCTTTGTCGCCGCCGCCACCGCCGCCGTCGTCAGTTTTGCTGCGAAGTTCCTCGTTTGTGTCTGTCGGCTAGTGGCTTCGTTTCTTTTTTTTTCAGTGGCTCTTTTTTCTCGGCTCTCGTAGGTTCGTTCTCTCTGTCGCCAAGTTGTTGCGGTGACTTTCGCGGTCTTTCTCCTTTTCTCTCACTCACTCCCCCCTCGCTATTTCGCTCTCACTTTGACCAATGGCTTTGTAAGCGCGCGCGCGAGAAAGAAAAAGAAACGCGACAAAGACTTGTAATCCCACTGATGAGGCGAGCTCCGCCATGCGTGACCCTGGTACTGTGTGGAGAACTTCGAGTTGTTATGCCGTGGCTCGCGTGGTCCACGGGCGGAAACGTCACCCCGCGTAACAATCAGCCGAGCACAAAGTCTTTGAGAGTATGAGCTTTTTCTCACCTTTCCAACTTATGCTTATACTTCTTGCCTCGTTATTATTGTACATATATATAGAAAAATCTATTTTTTTGTTCTATCGGCTTGAAAAGCATATAAGATCTGCTCCAAAATCGCTTAAAAACATTTCGAATGTAACTCTTTGCATTCATCCGCAGCAATTCCTGAAACCGCGCGCGCGCGCAGACTTTCGACAATCGATCAAATCCCGCAGTCGGGAAAAGTTGCCGCCTCCGCAGCCGCGCGCACTTTGCTCCCTTCAACTTCCCGGCACGCTTCTTCTATCTCGCGCGCAGCCTATCACTTATAAACATACACTTTTGTCGGCAGCGCACGTATGGGCACCAGCGCCGGCGCGCACACTACTGTCACTCCGCGTACACCTGCTCAGCCGGCTTCGAGGCATTCCCTTATTTGCCGGCACGCTGCGAGAGCGGAACTTCGTGGCAGATTTTCCGCGCAAATCCGCGAGCGCGCACACACAGAGAGAAGCGAAAGTTTTCCGCGGGGGGGCGCGCTGCTGCTGCCTTAAGTCGGCGATGAATCACTCGGCGGAAATAAAAACGTCAGCTTTCCCGCCAGAACAGCGCGCTCGGCCGGCATTTGAGCGTACAAATATAGGCTCTTTCATATACGCGGCTATACGCGCGCGAGTGTGCGCCGTGCCGCGATGCCAACGTGAAACTAACTCCAAAACCCCAAAACCGAAGACACGAGAGTCGTCTCCTCGCTCGTCCCCACTATAAGTGCGTAAGTTAAACGCGAGCGCGCGCGCACGCACACAAGAGGGAGACGAGAGAGAGAGAGAGAGAGAAGCAACACGCCTACACAGAAGGGAAAGAGGTTGAAAATACATACGAGGCGAGCGAGCGAGCGCTCGGGCCTATCTCGATCGCCGGGTGACCCTTCTCCCACTACACTACCGACGCCTGCAGCACATACACACACGCGCGCACGTTTCTTCTTCCTCGTCGCATTCTCTTTTTCCCTGCGAGCGCGTGTCCCCTGCTCCCGTCTATTTCTCGCCCGCGAGCGCACGCGTATAGTTCGGCAGTGTGTGTGAGAGAGAGAGAGAGAGAGAAAGTGATGCGCTTTAGGAGGGGGAGAGTGTAATGTGAACTACTTTGCGGCACGCTTGATTTGTGTAACGAGTAGTTTTTTTTCCCCCGGGGCGCGGTATCTAAACAGCGGGCTTTGTGCTTTCGTTTGGCGGGATGCTGTTTAGTAAGATATAAATTGCCGAGGTTTGTTTGATTGGGAAATGCTAAGCAGAGATTTCGAAAGGAAACAGCTTTAATTGGGTTACGCCGGCAATAAAAACGTTCATTTTATCAGTGCGATATATTTACTTGCTGAATGTTTCGATAGTGTTATTTACATTGATTTTTATTTTTTTGTTGGTGGAACGTTTTTTTAGTTATTAATTTATATAATATCCACTCTTTAAAAACATTATAGCCGGATGTTGTGAAGCATTTAAAGATTGATTTTGATTGGCCTGTAAGGAATAGGCGCGATAATTCACTACTACCGCTGCATTTGAATTTTTGAATTGAGTTTTTATTCTTAACTATTTAAAACTAAATAATTAAATCAAATTAAAATAAAAAGATTAATTTGTTCATGAATTGAAAAATTATCTGATTATCCTATCACTTAAACTAATTAAAATCAAATTATAATGAAAAATTATATAAATAATCTGAAAAACAAAATAGTACGCGCATAGAGCGTTTGGATTTTGCTAGTAGTTTAAAAACTACATATTTTTTCATCATTGAATGAATCAGAATCAATTTATTTTACAAACTAAATAGTTATGGAATAATAATTTGTTTTGGAATCCTTTGGTATAATTCGTACACGGCAATATTGTTACGTACAAGTTACGGCAAGTTATATGTTGCTAATAAATTTCACTTAATATTAATTCTACAAAATTTCAATGCTATTATTTATCAGAATTCACAGGCCAGTAAGATAAACTTTGACTTTCGACTATTATATCATTTTTCATCTATTCAAACCTACGCCATCGCAAAAAAATGTTTCATTCTAAGTTAAAAAATGCTTCTTCTACCAATTTTTCACTCGCCCATCTTCTGGAGCCCCCTCCCCCACCCGCCCCCCCCCCCCCCCCCCCCGCATCCTGCCATCCCGGCGTCCTGCTAACACCACCCCGCCTCACACCAAACTCGCGTATCATGGCACTGAACGTCGGGCTCGCTGCAACTGGCGGCCGGCGTCGCGTGTATATTCATGAGGAGGGTGGCGGGGGGGAGGGGGGAGCAGCAGCACGGAGCCGCTCACTCGCTCGCGAGAAAAAGCAGCCCGTCACGCGGAGGGGGTGCCTCGGAAAAAGGAAAACTGCTTTTGCCGTATCATCACGCTCTCTCTCTCTCTCTCTCTCGCTCTCTCTCTCTCTCTCTCTCTCTCGCTCTCTCTCTCTCTCGTTTTCCTAGCGATATATATAGATATAAGACCGATACACGCACCGCGATAGCTTATCCGGCGGGGTGCTATGGCGTGTGCGCGCACACGCGAGATCGAATCAACGCAATCACTCGACGTCTCTCTCTCTCGTCTGCATTGTGTATGTGTATATATTGGGGAGAGAGTGGAAAGAGTGGGAGCGAAGGAGAGACTGTCGCGTCTCGAGCTCGACGCGGGAAAAGTTTTAGCGAGGGCGGGGGGGTGGGTAGAATTTCGACGTTTTTCGATTTGCCACGGCTTGACGCCGAACGAGCGACTCTTAAAAGAGTTTTTCCCGTATACGCCGGTGGTGATGGTGGCGGTGGCAGCGACGGCGGCAGGCTCGTTTACTCTGTCTCGCTTTTTTTTCCTCTACACTCTTCTCTCACTCTTCCTCTCTCTCTTACGTTTCGACATTTTGTCTCTATATCTGCCTGTCTCTGACGCTCGTACTCCTTCCCTCTCCTGCTCACCCCCACCCTCCTATCTCCTGTATTCGCACACTAAGTCTTCGCCTGGCGTGCACTCTGTTTTTCGTTGTTTTCCTTTTTTCCCCGTCGACTTCTTTTGGAATACTAAATGGAGGGGGGGCTATCGCGGAATTGATTTGGAATTTATAGTAGTGAGAGGGAGAGATGGGGAGCGAGAGGGTGAGAGTCGTGGCTGGAAGAGGATACTTCGCGTGTCATTGTGCTGGATTTCTGATGAATGAGATTTGGCCGGGGATTAAATGATTGTTCCAGTTCGAATACAATGTAGATTCACATCGACTTGATTTCCCGCTCTAATTTGCCATTCAGAGGGGTATACGTAGCGCGATGCTTTTTTGCATAGTTATATGTTTCGGGATCTGCGCGGGTCTAAATTAACTCTCTTTACAATATTGGCAAATGATCTTTACTTGTTTGTAGCTCTACTTTATTATTACTTTATTTTACAGTCAGAAATAATTTTCTGAAAATCCAATATTACTTGAACGGATTCTCAATATTTTCCCTGATAGAGAATATGAATACTATATATACTTTAGTACCTTATTGTAAATCTTTCTTAAATGTGCTAACAAAATAATAGAAAAACTCTTAACTTACTTTATAAGACGTAGGAGTTATATTTAGGAGCACGTTTTCGTTCAAGAGTCACATAGAACTTACAGTTTCGAAAGTTCTAAACTCTTTAGGAATCATCTGACAAAAGCAATTTTCTAATCCCTCGTCATTAATAACTTTAGTCAATAGTATGGTATCCTCTACACTAAATTATGCATTGATAATCTGAACGGCTTACAATAAAACCACAATTGTAAAAGCTCGAAGCTGAACATCATAAATTTTTAAGACATCTAATGTATCGATTCCATGTACCCATGACTAGACTTGACCATGATTTTAGTCTTGCTTCAAAATATTTTAATATTCATAGGGTCAAATCTAGACATAATTTAAATGATATTCTGTTCATGTACAAATTTATTGTATCTAACTATAAGCAACCTAATTTAGAGAGTTTCATATTCCCCAGGATCCCGAACTACAAGTAGATATACTGCAGTATTAGATATTATGTCCACTAAAAGAATTCTTTAGTAAGTCTTAAGTGATTCACCATAGCCCTCTTTTTCGACTTCGTGGATCTTGGAATTTGCTGCAACTTGAGTCAATCAATTTGAATACCATTTTTTTTCTTTTAAACATTGTATGAAATTAATGAAATTAAAATTTTATTGATTTCTTTATCAATTTGATTAATTAAATGTGTCCTTGTATTATGTATAAAACTATTTGGTTGTATTGGCCCTAAAAGCCCTTTGACTAATAAAATAAATAAAGAAATTATATTTAGAGAATTTTAATTAAGTTAAAACGAATTTTTCTCCGACGGAGCGTTAGTGACCGAGAAGTTTAACTAGTAGGTATTAATACTAATACTAGGATTGGCAAAAGTAAAATAATAATTTAATAGAATAACGCATGAAACAGAGCACGTAATTTGCTAATAAAACTTTTTAAGCTACTATTTTTAATTCAGTTCTCATCATATTATTTCAAACAATAATTTAATTTTACATGTACTTTTAATTAATGAACTTAATCAATTTCTGCTGCAGTATTAATAATTTATTTGCTGAACAAAATGCGAAAGTATATTTAAATGGAAACAAAATCCTCGTAAATTATAACTTGAAATCAGATTTGCGTGTATAGAAAACAGTGGAAAAAGTAAGAGAAATATTGGTTTTCCTGCGTGATGTTTTTTTGTAAAATAAATTTTTCACGAATGCGTGAGAATAATCTCTGGCAAAAAAGAGTTATTACAAAGAATAAATATTCTCTTCAAAAAATCATACTACAAAAATGTAAAACACAACGTATATTCCCCGCCGAAAACAACCATCAAATCTTGGCTACAGTCGTGATCGATTTTTGTTCTCCCACACGAATAATTAATCTACCAATCGCCCCCCTTAATTTTTTCTCCTTTTCTGCAACTCGACTAAATCTAGCAAAGAACCAAGAGCCGTATCGATAAATAACGAAAGCGAAAGTCGATTATCCCTCGATATATGCCAGGCTTATACTCCCTATATCTACCTCTCTCCCGTTCTCTCTCTCTCTCACTCTCTTTCTCTCCCGACCTCTTCGCGAACTTCGCCGCCACGATAGTTGGCAATTTCAAGGCGGGCAAAGACTTAGCGAAGGATTAGAACCGCGATGTGCTGCCGCCGCCTCCGCCACCGCCGACGACGCTCGGAAGGATGGAGGAGTAGGAGGAGGCGGAGAGACACACGCGCGCATCTCCTCTCCTCCCGAATTGGGTTAGTTAAAGCGACGGGCACCTTCGCGCGCTGAAATATTCATAACCCAGCCCCCCTGTGCGCAGTCGAAGGATCATTCTTAACCTGCTAATTAATATTCCCTCGCGTCTGCGAATGGCCAACAGGTGTTTCGCCGTAAAGTCGCCGAGCTGCGATCTGTCTATATACGCGGCGGCGGCGGCTTATCGAGGGTAGAAAGCTTCGATCCGGGTCGTGGATTTTGACAAGGAACTCGCCGTGCGCAAGCGGCATCTTGGGCGGTTAGGCCAAGTTTAATAATGTGCTGCTCGAGACGTTGTGGGCGTGACGGTGCGGTATAGTGGTTGTATGGGGAATTCGATGGTTTCGCCAACTTCGCAGGCGAGGATTCGGGATCGGTGTGAAAATATTTGGAAATGCGATAAGCGATCGTTGTATATATAGAGCATTCGATGGGAAATAAGGAATGAAGAATGGTTTTATATTTTATGATACTTATAATTCTTGAGATGTAAAAAATGTTTATTGCTCACATGATGTACGAAGTTTTCAGAATAAACATCGCTGAGTTTTACAAATTTATCGGATCAGTTATCATGGACAACTGTTTTCTTTTAATCGTGTGACTCCTGAATGTGCAACCTTGTTGTTCTATAAATCGAAATTGTCTCTCGAATATAGTGCTGAACAATATCGAATTGAGTAATTTAGCGTTTATCCTTTAAGTGTTTCTCATCATAATTAACCAATAGAGAACATTCCGTACTCCCGGTGGTGATTCAATTATCTTATTATTAAATCTCTGTAATATAATGTCTGCAGTACGATATTATACCATTTCCAATAATCACAAGGTACATAAATCAGCTTTACACCTAACCACTTCTCATTATTTCTAATATCCGCAAAAAGCTCAAGCATCAATATCAACCGAAATTCACCGAACACTTCCCTCCACTTCTCACTTACCTCTCTCTCTCTCACTCAACCAAGGCAATAAAGGCTCGACTCGCGCTATATACGCACCGACTCACCTACCGCGCCCCGCAGTGACATTAGATTAGAACGTCTCGATACCGCGGCAGACGCATATATCTCGCTCAGGAAAGCGCGACGCGCGGCAGAAGGCAATCTCGGGCGCGCGCGACGCCGGCAGCGTGCGGCCTTGTTTATAATCGAGCCTGAGTAGCGGCACCGTCATTAATTAAAATGGTTAATCGCCTCGCGCGGGATTCCCGGCGATTCATTCCACCGTTATACGTATATAGTACGGGGAAGGGTGTCTAGTCGGAGAGAGAGAGATAGAGAGAGTGAGGTATAAGCAATCCAGTGGCGCGCCGTGAATCATAGGACCCACGCGAGAACACCATAAAAATAATACCGCCTGTCACGCTATATAGGCGGCTCGTCGTCGTGTGACTCATCCAACCCCCCGATACGCGTGTGTGTGTGTATGCGACGATGAAAGTGCATCGCACTTCTCTTTCTATTCCCTCCCTCTCGAAGATTGGCCGGGCGACGCGACAAAAAAAAACCGAACGGCCGGGCATTTGTTATATGACGTCATAAAAGAACGGGCGGCACAGGCGCGTGTATGTGAGTGTGTGTGTGTGTTTTCAGGCAACTATCGTTTCGATTATGTTTCTGACGGCGCTATATAGCCGAGTTCTCGCGCGAGCGCGTGAATAGTTCCGTACACGCGGCAGGAATGAAGAAAAGGTTGAGGGAGAGTGCGAGGAAAGTTTTCATTTCGCTTTATAACTCGGCGATAGCCTCCGCCACCCTAGTTCAAGATTATATAGAATTTGTAGCTTTACGCGCGCGCGCTTATTCGAATACGCGAGTGTGCGGCGCTTATATAAAAGACTAGAGGTGCACTCGTGTCGTTCGCGCGGTATAGGATGCGAGATAAGAGCCCATCAAATGGTTTATAGAACATAATGAATAGCGAATGGTTTTCGCTCCTCGCCGGCTGCGCAAAAGAGATAGAGGCCGGGACACTAGGTGTATGTATTATACGTACACGCGTAACACACAATTGGCTGCGGACGCGCAGGGACGAGCGCTTTTCTCAATTTCCTCGCTGAGTCATCGTTAAATGCCTCATAGTACGCGCGGCGCACGAGGCTCCGTGTTTTCTACGATGGGGAGGGTACGCCGATTATATTGTGGCGCTTTCATGGATATAGTAATTATTTCGTCAGCCAGTGTTAAGTATATAGTTTTATCGCGGTGTGGATATATATACGCAGACGCGATGATGACTATTGGTTTGAGTTAGTACGTGGATTTTGGGATAACGACCCGCCGTACGTACATACATGATTCTGCTTCTATACATAATTGAAACGTCAGCGCGCGCTTTCCACTGCGGGGAAAAATTGTAACTGTAGAGGGTGAAGGAAGAAATCATATCGATTGGAAACTAATGGTAATTAGCTAGGTTGAGCTGGTATTATTTCTCCATTAGCGGCGCTGTACAATTAATTTTATTGAAGAGATTATAGTGCGTCTGTGTGGTTGGCAGCTGTTTTATAAAGACAGCTCTGTTTGATTTGGACTAATTCGAACGCGTAATTTAGTTACATTAAAAACTTCTTCTGAATCGTGAATTTGCTTAACTCAGAATCATTAATACAGATATACAGTTTATTATAGTATTAAGAATTTTCGTTGTTATATGTATAGTTATTATGACACGTGAGATTTAGATTACAATTCAATTAAATTAATTCATTTCAATCGTTTAATCCTATTAAGTTTTTTACAATGTTACCAGCGTGTTAAATTAACGAAATTCGATTGCTACTTCTCTGCTTGAAATCGGTTCCATTATTTGCCTAATAAATAGCTTGTTTGACCAATAATTCCTATCCATCAATAAAACGATTTTTCAGATCACATTCACTATTTTAAAAATAATAGAATACGTTTTTTCGCAGATTTGGATCTAGCTTATTTATGAGTATTTAAAGATATCAAAGTTGGTTAATTTCTTTAGTTAGAAAATGGCTATATAAAATGCTTCCTATTATATAATGAGGAGTGAGAGACAGAATCAAGTAAAAAAAATGACTGTTTTCGTTTAGATCTTCTTAAGGCGTACCTATACTGCAAATGAATTTTACTCCAGTATTTCATATTTATACTTGGGTAAACTATTGTTTTTTTATAGATATTTTTAATTATACAGTTTAATTACTCTGAAATATTTAGACGAACATCTCGAGGTTACATGACTCTAGCGTTCTCTCTATTAAATGGAGAATATGACCGAAATAATCGTTGCACCTCTACCAAACAATTATAGCTATTTTTCTTATCTATTAACTATATTTCGAAATTGCCATCCTATGGTTTAGACACACTTCATGGGACGAAGAAACAGCTCGACGACAAATCCTTATAATAAGATAGAAAATCATCCCCCTCAAGCCACCCAACCCGTGAACTTATACGCGCGCAACTACTCACATACGTATTATACGAACGTTCATACGCTCCCTATATAGGGCGTCGTTTTCATATAACCAGCGCGCGCACTGGCTCCGCGTATATATATCGCGCGGCAATATATCCGACTTGCGCCTTATAAATTGAGGGAATTGTGCGCAGCCGCGCCTCCTCCCGCGTTATACACTCGCGTACACGCCGTCTGCGCGTGTGCGCGCACAAGTGCACGTATGCGTAAAGAGGAAGGGGGGGGGGGACTCTCTCCAATAACATTTCATCCCGGATATTTGTCAGGAGCGTCTCTTAACAGGCTCACGGTTCATGTATCACTTGAAACATCGCGGACGCGCCAGAGCTCCGCGTATATACATATATATGAAGAAAGAGAAGAACGAAGGGAACCCCTCGCGTATATGTACGTAGTAATATATACGTATACATGTGGGAGGTTAACGAAAAGGTCTGCGCGGGATCTAATAACGAGAAATCACTGCGGCAACGTTCGAACTAATTCGATAGAGAGCAGAACGCTCGCGCACGTCTACAGTTGCAATATAGATTCCGCAGGGGCTGCGAATACGGTGAATCACAAGCGAGTTTATGTCTTCACTTGTAGAGAGAGAGAGATAGAGCCGACCAGCGCGCACGGCAGGAGAGACGAGGTTTTACGCCTCGTCGGGCACGAATGCGCGTATATATACATCTGCCATTCCCCCGCCCCGCGCGCAAACGCGTGTATGTATATGTATAATACGTGTGGCGCGTTAGCTCGTAATCTAATGAATTAAAGCACCGGGGTGGGGTTTCGGAAAAGCGAAATTATATACAGCAGCTTTACCAGCCGCAACGCTCGGATGCAATTATAATTCCATTAATTGGAAAAGCTACACGGCTCAGCGCGCCCGGCGAATCGCGCTTGGGTAAATTTATTTTCTCGTCGACGAGAGCGAGAGAGTGAGAGAGAGAGCAAGCTGGCGCACGTGCGAAATGACAACGCGCCCGCATCTGCCAAAAACAATGTGCAAACACGCGTTGGCTCGGTCAGTGGTATTATAGAGCAGTGTGTGTGTATGTGTGTGTGTGTACATCTCCGGCCTCACTCTTTCGCCCCGGTCAAACTGCATTCCAAACATTTCTCGAGCTTTAAAAGCATCCGCCGTATGTGTGTGTGTGCGTGTGTATACAACGTACACAAATATAGAGTCGAGAGCTAGCTCAACCCCTCGAACATCATGCATTCACATGCTCCTTCGCTGCAGTTGTGGTAGTAACAGTAGTGGTGGTAGTGGTGGTAGTACGAGTGGTGGTATAATTTGCTCGCTCGTACCAGCTCCCCACGCGCAAATGGCTTCTGAAATGATGTCGGAAATGACTGTGTATATATACAGCGAGCGCGCGGGGGCGCGGAATTCTCAAGTGTGAGGCCGTAATACGCGCGGATCCTATAGAAATAGAGCCGCAGCCGCTCGTGGGCGGCTGAGCCCTACGCATACGCGTCTGCAACAGTTCGGGAGCGAGAGAGAGAGAAGGAGAGGGAGAGGGAGAGGAGGAAAGAGCGAAAAGAGGAATACGAGGGGATCTTGAAGGGAGGAAGAGAAAGAGGAGAGGAGACGAATTTGTAGTTCGAGTCCGCGGGTAACGAGTCTTGATATTTTCCCGTCGTCGCGCGGATTATAGAGAAATGAGCCGCTTGGTCGTTTCATCGGATGGAATAAGAAGAGACAAGACTTTGAGGAAAAATGGCGCACGGGGAAGAGAAAGAGAGATAGAAAGGGTGGGATTAAACGTGGATAAAGATTTATACTGATTCGTGCACTTTTTGGAGCACAAACGAAAGGAAAATGTTGCAAAGCATTTTGAAGATATCTTTTAAAAGGAAAGTACAAGAATAATTGTGGAAAAAATATAATTTACATCTTTCCTATTTCTAAATTCAAAGTTTGAATACTTAAAAATTTCGCCTACACTCTTATAACCAATCAGCCAATCACAATCGTCTTATTTTGGCTTCCCTTTCCGCGAAAAACAGATTTTTAAGAGACGACGATTAATTCTTATTTTATTTTTCGATTTTTTATTTTATTATTATTTTCCATTAGAATGAATTTTCATGTTTTATTTTATGAGTATTGAAAAATGATTTTATTCAACAACAATTCTTTCTACATATACCAATATATATTTGTAACGGGCGCTTTTAAATAAATTTTCATCGATATAACTGCAGTCAAATTTACTTTAAAAAAAATCAAAACCCCCAAGTAATTATGAATTCGATTGGCCAAAATCAATTTATTAACAAATGAACAGACAGAGGAAACAAATTTTATTTACACAAGCCATTACAATAATAACGAATTTCACGAAAGCTTTAATAAACAAATTGCCTTTTAAACGAATTTTCCAAACGATTTAATTTTGAAAATATCCTTGTAAAATTTCTCGCAAGCCCTACAAAGATGCCAACGAAAAGAAGTCCGACGCCCTTAACACCCAGACGTTTCCCCTCCGCCCGTTTAACGAATACATAACGCTCAAAGTGCAGCACTTGCAGTATTATACGCGTGCGCGCGCGGACTTTAATTTCTCGCCTCGTTTTTTTCTCGCCAACCCGTCCGTCTAAGGTGCCGGCCGCGGCACTTTGCGGCGCGTCAATTTTGCGGGCGAGGGAGCGCGGCGCGCAGACCCTTCGCCGCAAAAAGCGCAGCAGCTCTTGGCGCGCTGTGCGCACGCGTCCGGTGAATGGGTGAAAAATAAGAACGCGAAATGCGGGCCTCCCCCCCCCCCATCTCTCTCTCTATCTCTCTCCACCTTTAGGACCAGTTATCCACACTGTTTTTTACCTTCAGACCCCCCTGTTCATTTCTTTTGTTTTTCTACATTTTGTTCTTTGCGTATATTGCATAATATTCGCCCGTCGGCTAGCACTTTCCCCTGTTCAGCGTATTATCTTTCTTCTCGTTTTTCATGCGCGTGCCGCCATGTCGTGCTCCTTTTTACCCGATTATTCACGTTATTTCGGCGAAGTGCGCAGGAAGCGAGGAGGGGGAGAGAGGCGAACTGCGAAAAACATAACCATGTGAACCGTTGAGCTTTTTTGGCGCCTCATATTTAACAGATTTTGCGGCTGTGCCACTTGCCGCGCGTGACCTCTCGCTTGTCGCTGTCTTTTAATGCAGTCTAGCTTAGTGGTTTCCTCTGCAATAATTATGCTGTTTTACATCATGTAAAACAATATTAAATACGAGACAGGCAAATATATGTTGTTTTTGAAATTCAACTAATAAGCAGGTAATCGTGACTTTGAATGTAAATGCAAGCTATTTTATTATGAATATTTTATTATGATTAACATCGTTATTATAATTCAAAGCGGTTTTGCATGAAAATTACTTAAAATTTTTTAAACCTGAAGTAAATATAAAAACTGTGTATGTTCTGTACTCTTAAAAAATGTTGGCAGTTATCACAAAAAATAAATTAACTAGCATTGCAATTAGCAATATCCATTAGTTAAGTAAATTTTATTTTAATTAATAACAATGTTGAAAATATTCACTATTTAATTTGAACCTTCCATTAAAATTTTATAATAATTTTGCTTTTCTCTTTTTTCCATAAAATCCGAATCAAACAAATTTCTGTTTATTAGAAAATGTTTTAATTAAGTTTGAAGGAACTGGAAAGTCTGTCAACAACGGTATACAGCAAAAAATTAATCACTTCTCCCGTACATTTCGCCCTTCTATTGAGCTCGAGGTTTCATCAAATGTACATTTCCAGCAGAAATCGAATTACAGGCCGTACTCTCCGCAGAACTCAACTCCCGATTTCCGATGCACATCTACACAAGGTGGATGTGCCTTATAATCAACCGCACATCCATAATTCGATCGGCTTGCATTTTCTCGGTTCTACTGTATTAAACAGCTTCGTTCATCGTATAAGTAGCTGATAAATATGAAAAATATGCAGTTCAAATTACTTTTAATCCGCTGAAAATCACCTTTTCTAGGTTACAGGAGTATTTCGCGTTAGTCGTGTCCGATCAATACGGAATACATTTTTAATTTAATATTGCCATTTTTCAGTTATAGCTTATTCTGCAAAACTAATATCGCTTGTGGCTATTCTAATTGTTTATTCTAGTAGAAGATATGTTATTGTTCGGTGCTCTTTTATAAATTCTCCTTGACGGGCTTATAAATCGAAAGATATCTTAACAAAAAGGAGTTCAAATCTTGAGAATTACATAAATTTGCGAAAAATCGCTTATTTATTGTTATTTCTCCCGATTTTCAAATGCATCTAACCGTTCAGGCAATTTTTTTATAAAATAGCAGATATATATCTTACACTTAATAGTAACGTTCTTTAGGCATTAAACTTTCAATCAGTCACCATTTTGCGTCTATTTTCTCGTCTACTGCATGACCAAAAAAAACTTGAATCCAGATATGTCTCAAAAATTTTTTTTAATTTTTGGAACTCTATAAGTATAGATTTTCTGTAGAATTTTTCATTTATACAATACAGACACTAAAATTATCAAAGCCCACCAATGTAACAAATTGTTCATTACTTGTGAGTTACTCATATCTCTTTTCATTTGTCGTCTGTAAAATCTTCATTTTTAGCACAATCGATCCCGCAAATCTCCTGTATACGTATAGAAAAAGAGAGAAAAAGTAGCAAACGGCGGTGCAGGGGGGTAGGGGGCGAGGGCGAGCGGACCGTGTGTTATCGCGTGTCCGGCGAAGTGCCTCGACCTGTTTTGGCACGCGCGTAAACGGCCATAGTTCTCTCTCGCTTGGTTTTTTTTTTTACGCTCAACTCAACCCCTCCCATGCCCGCGCCCATTTCGTTTTCCGATGGCAGGGCAGTTGCTCGTTCGCTCACGCCTCTCTCTTTCTCTCTCTCTCCTCCCGGCGACGCAAATTTTCAATCGAACGCCTCGATTTATTACAGGTCGCGGGACTCGACGTTTTAAAAAATGACCTCTCTCACGCGACTCTTCAAGCTCTAAAAACTATAGCTCTCTGGCCGGCGCATACGGATAACGTAAAGAACGCGGGATGCGTGTAACTAGTTTCGAGCCGCTCCAACCCCCTCCCCCCTCTACACATGTGCGTGTGCGTCTATATGTGTGTGGTGTACAAGTTGGGGGATGGGACTCGTTTCAGAATTGAAAGTCCGATGTTTCGACGCTGCCATTTTGCGCTGATACGGCGGTCGAGTTTTGTGTGTGTGCGAGCGCCTGTATCGGCGCTTTTTGCCGAAACGCCTCGACGCGCATCGGATGGAATGTTGTTCGTAATTTGAACGCAGAGTGAAAGATATATGTATATACGTATATCTATGTGCGCGCGTGTCTGTCCATCTCTAGCGCACGAACTTTTCACCGCACTGCACGAGAGCTTACATGTGTGTGAGTTCGTGATGTGTAGGTATGCGTAAATTATGAAACTACAATGTGATGCAGAGTGATTAGCTGGCGAGTTCTGCTATGCCGCGAACTTGTGCATTGGCGCGGATATTTTAGTCTATAATAACGAATATTCGGTTCGACGTGTTTGAACGAAATTGGACTTTCCTTCCGAATAGTCGATACTTTGAATAGCTGAAAATAATAACAAACTACTAATATGATACTGAATTACTTGGAGCATGAGGAATTCCTCAGACCAAGTGGAATCATTTGGATAGAGTGTAAATATTCTAATTTCATGTGGAATTATTCAAATCAGATCAAAGTACACAAAATCACATAGAGATATGAAAAATAATGATTTATAAATAAGGTAGATGTTATAAGAGTATATTTATAAATTGTCACAAAATATCAATGCTTTTCTGTCAAAAACCTGAATAATATTGTTATATTATCTAACGCGAGCTAAAATTTTTATTTATAAAACACATGTATTTTTGTGTGAATATTTTCACGTGAACTTTGCAGCTAAAATATCAGAATTAGACGATTTTCAAAATTTAATAAATTATTCAATTATAAACGCACGGTTCTTGCTCCCTCGCATATACCGCTGTATTTTAGACATCTTGCGAGAAAACAGAATTTTATCGTTTATTCCGACATCGCGGAAATTCAATCCAAAAGCACTCGAACTCGTAACTGTATACTATCTATAAATAATATACTATCTATAAATTCAATTCCCAAAACTCTCCTGTATCCCTAGCTATATATGTTCCCTGTTAAAACCTTTGAATTAAGCGCACTTATAGCAAATAACGAATCTTTATCGCTTTTTTTCTTGTAATATTTCGAGAATTTTTGAAATGCCTTATTACAATTACAATCGTGATCTAGAAAACTTCTCTTCGATAGGCGGCTCAGTGGACAGAGTATGAGTTTCCTGACGGCGAGCTTCTCCATTCATATCTCGTCAGCTGCCACTTTTTATAAAAAGTGACAGGTCTCACATGTAACACATTTATAAAATTAATAATATATCAATTAGTACGATGACTATACTTATACCTCGACCTACATACAATAGACCCTTTATAAACCAGGTGTATAGTGTACCCAGTTTCAACACCCAAGCTGTGCAAATAAATCAAAACACACGATTCATAAGTACAAAGCAAATGGTTCCCTATTGACGTCAACTTAAAAGTAAAGACTAGGAGAAGTCACTGCAATGTAAAGTGATACTTTAGATAAAGCTGTTGTAAATAACATCTAAATATAGAAATCGTCTCTTTCATATGTTGCCATGCTCATTTGAAATATCGGTATCTACAATTATACTACATCTACATAGTAATAGAAAAATCAACTAGATTATTTATTAAAATGTAAAAATTATATTAATACGTGATAATTATATTGAAAGTCGTTAATAATAATGTCCCAAACATTATTTATTTATTTCAATTAATTTGCATCTAGCGATCAGTAACAACATAAATCAAATAAGTTGCATTGTAATAATGTAAGGTTCTTAAATACTTAAATGCAAAGAATCGTTATATGCAAAAAAAAATCCGGAATTAAGTTCGTCATTATAGCTGAAGTACTGCATAATGTGATACAGTATAAGGCAAACTCGTTCTCTTTATAAGGATGATTTTGGCGATATTTGCATAAGTACTTACAAGTATATGTACCTTGCGAACAGCAGTACACTGATTGCATATAGACCTTAGCAATATATTTCCTGCGTGAAAGTTTAAAAGTAAGCTTCTTACAAAATCCTCTAAAAGTTTGGTTATTTGGCATGAAAGCTCTCTGATCATTAGCGTGAAATACTCGACATGAATAAAGTAAAAAGTTTGCCGTGATAAAAAAGAGCTAGGTACACGGTATATCGGTACAAGAAGGGAAACTGTTACAAACATAAACGTTAATACACGGAAGCGAGCCATTTTATTTTTCTTTTCTTGAAGTCTATTGAATTTACGCGCATAAAAAGAAGCTAATGCCGCAATTGTTAATTCACTTTTAGTAAAACAGTTAGACAAATATCCCTCTGAACCAGAAATGACCCAATTTATTTATTTTATAAAAAAAAAAATCACTGAATATTAATGTAAATTTTATATGAACGGATTTTGCCATGTGAATAGCATATAAAAAGTTCTTTTAAGTAATTAAATAATGCTTGGGTAGCTTAAAAAATCACCTAATGGTCCTATAATAACTTTACTTTATTTTTAAAGGTTTTAAAGTTCATTGGCTTTGATTTCTCAAATCTACAAAGTACATTATGCTATTAAAATTTTAGGAGTTTATCTATATATTTTTGGTTACAAGGAATACATGATTATAGAAATAATGCATTTCCATTATCAAACAATATATATACAATATTCTATTCAATTCGTTATACCTTGATTTAATTAGTTTTCACGATTGAGAATTCAATTTATTAACTTCTTAAAGTAATTTCATAATTTGATAAGATAATAAATCTATAACATTTTATATTTCTTTATAAAATTAATGCCATAATTTTTTAATTGGCCTTCTACAAACCTTTTAGTTATTAATGTTTTGTTCTATAAAACGAATTTACGTAACTTTAAAATATTGTTGCTTCAATTTATAAATGTATCGCTAAAAAAATTTTACAAACCTACACAATTTAAGTCTATCAAAATTTTATAAAACCATCCGTATTTGACAAAGATAACATAAATAAAAATCAGGAAATTGAAATATCAAAATATTGTCCTTTGACCATAAAGTAAAAAAATTCGAGTTCAAAGGTAAATGATACCCAAACATTGACACAGAGACACGAAAAAGAAATTCTCCTAAAATTTTGGGACGACCTCACCAAGTCTTAAAAATGCTTTTAAATGTTTTTTTTTGCAAAAAATATTTTCACTATATTAAAGCATCCTGTTCGAGGAATCACGATTCACATACTAACACACTCAAATTATCCTACTCGGAAAGTAGCACTTGCGCATCACGGTACCCACCCTATGCATATGTGACTATACATAGATCCTATCAACCGGCATAAATCATACGCTCTTCGTTCCGATAAAAATAATTCCCCCGTTTTGACAAAACGCTCATATCACGGGGCGTGTGTTCGAGATAAATCGCCTCGCGGCAAATCCCCCCCTTTAAACGTAACCAAATTCCAAGTGTCGCAAAACGCGCGCGCGCACGAGCAGATAACACGCTCGAACGCCTCGGAGCGTAAATAAAGCAGTGTTCCCCTCCGCCGCGTACGCTCATGCGCGCATCTATATACGCGCCCCCGCGCGTAGATAAGAAAACAATAGAATCCGACCCCTCGCGAGCGAGTGAGCGCCGCGCGCGATCTCTTTTAACGGAAGCGACGTCGTTAGACGTTTTACCAGAAAATCCCATTGCGTTTCGGATGCAGTGGCGGCGTTGTCTTTTTCTTCGTCGTCGCCCGCCGCTGAAATAAATAAATCGGCGGAATGGCTCTCCGCGGGATCGTGTGCGCTCGAAACCTTTTCCCTCTCCTCCGACTCCACTATCAGTTTTTCCTCTCTAACTCTATCTCTCTGTCTTTCTCTCTCTCTCTCTTACACGCACGTTCGGGCGAAGCCAATGGCACGCTGTGCAGCAAACGGGAAAAGGTTATAGGGGAAAGCCGCCCGAGGGCAGTAAACCACGCGATTTTACGCACGCCAAATGCACGCATACGTACGCGCGCGCATTATAAACGAAAAAGAGGGTGGGACTGAGAAAGGGAAAGGGGGAGGTGAGTGCAAAAACGGGTGTGGGCGTACTGAGAGCGCAACGCAAACTCTGGAGGAATGTAGTTGGGTTCGTTTGGGGCTAACGAAACGAGTTGGGTAAATCATAAGGATTTCATCTGGCGACCAAAATTAGTTTAATATATATACACGGTACGGTGCAGAGTTTTTTTTCTGTGCGAACTAATGCTTCAAAATGATGGTTAATAAAAGATGTTATTCGGAAATTTTCCAATTTTACCACTTTATAAAATGTTGAGTAGTCTGATGAATTTGTAGAAAACAAGAATATTTTTATGCAAATGAAGAGCAACTTCATATGTTTTGTTGAAACGCGAGATATAATGGAAACTTGAAACTTGATCCTAAATGAACAAAGCAGCAATACAGTGCGATGACAAAAATATTTTACATTAAATAATGTAGTTGATTTATTCTACGTGAAATGTTTACAAAAAGGCCCATCAATGTGGATTCTGATCCATGTAATTATTTAGAAGTAAATTCATGGAAAAAATGTTGTATGTTCATAAAACAGTATACTCACTGAGCAAACGCCTTCTATGTATTTTCCAAGACATATAAGATATTGGAAAAATTTAATTTAACACACTTCGGAAAAGTCTCAGATCTTTCGCGCCTCAGGCCTCAATATATTCATAAATTGTTTGGCAAACATCGGCATATCACGGAATGGAGACTAAACGTTATTTATTCGAAGTTTGACAGTTGCTCCGACGCGTGCAAGTGTTTCCACTTGCACTTGCGAGAGTTTGTTATGAGATGGAAGAGAGAGAGACAGAGAGAAAATGAGAGAACGAGAGAGAGAGAGAGACAGGGAGAGAAAGTGTGTGAGAGAATAAGGGAGAGAGCGGATATATTGGCGCTGGAGAAAGGAACTTATCATCTCGCGCTGGCATATCTATATCGAGGAAAGGAGACTTATCGATGAAATTTTTTGTCAGGCCAACTTGTTCCGAAGAAGGATAAAAATAGAGTACCGGCGAAAGAGAGTATCTGCATCGTGCGACAGAAAAAGCAAGCGGGAGAGACTTCGTACAGTCGCATAGACGAACTAAGCTGCGCATTTGAAACGCAGATTTTTCTCATGCATTTGCGACGCGGAATGAGAGAGTGAGAGAGAGTACGAGAGAGAAGGAGAAAGAGAGAGAGAGAGAGCGAGAGAAAGAAATGCGTGCGAGAGCGCGGAGCGAAATCGTATTGCTTTCTGAAAGAGAGGCCCGTCCCGGGGTAAAAAGGAAAAAGATCTAATATGCCAAACATTAAAGCGAAAGAAAGAGAGCACGAGATAGGACGGGAAAAGGATGCACACACAGAGATGGGGCGAAGATCAGCGCGAGGAAGTAGTGTGGGAAGAGAGCGAGAGAGAGAGAGTGAAGGAACGCGCTCGCTTGAGACTAAATTTTCCTCGGGAGAGAGTAAGAGAGAGAGAGGAGAAGCAGAGAGAGGAAGAAGAAGACGCTCGCCGCAAGCGCGGAGAGAGATATAAAGGGAGAAAGAAACGCGAAAGTCGCGCGCGAGCCAAAATAGAGGCTCGGGCGCGTGCACCTGTCCCCTGCCAAAAAGGACGATCGCGAGGCCTTGTATATATAGCGGGGGCCATTTCCATGTGGTCGCGTGCGGCGGCCCTTCGTCACACAAAACACACACACACACACACGGGCGCGCGCTTTTCTCTTTGCTCCGTTCGTCTTTCCATTCCTCCGTTCTCTTTGCCGTTTAGTCGCGCGGCTCCCCTTGACCCATCGCTTATATATATAATGGCCTGCTGCTGCTGCTGCTGCTGCCGCTGCTGCCTCTTTTAGTCCGGCCCGCACGATTTGTACACACACGTATATATATACGCGCGCGCGCACACACATACACCCATGGTGGTAGTGTTACTCGGAAACGTCGACCCCTGCGCGGGCGCGCGGCTCTTATAAAGTGACAGTTATAGGAAGCTCTGATTACCGACTAGTATCGCGCGTGAGTACATCTACTTTATTTGAACACGTGTGCTCGATTATCGCTCGGGTGTACACGGCACTGGGACATTTTTAATGAGGGCGAAACTTTTTGTGCGGCTACGTTGCTTTTTTTTCGTAAATATACGGAGTTGAATTTATATATACTTATTCGATACCTAAAGCTTTTCCTTGATTCTTCTTCCGAAAATTTTTTTACGAAGCGTGCGTATGTTGAATTAGTTTAGAGTGTCATATATACTATGTATATATTAAACAAAATTTTACAATAAGAATATCTTAGATTGTAATTGAAATTTTTTGTTCAATCATAAGAATTATATTAGCTGATGGGATTTTTTTACTTCTCGCTCATTTGTCCATTTTACTTTTTAACATTTTTATGTTATTCCTTTGCTGTATAGAGGGGAGATTCGCGATACTGGTAGTTTCAGTTACAGCTTTATCCATCTTACTTAAGGACGTCTATTAACTTACAAAGTACCTTGTGTCTTATAAGAAAAACACGATGCACACTCGCGGGCATGATTTCATTGACGCTAACACGAGTAGGAAAACTTTAGGGAAAGTTCCAGCTCCTAAAGTACTTACATGTATGAACGACAGCAGAATATGGTTAAGTAAGTATACACGTGAAAACAAGTCAATCCACAACTAGATATTTAATTCAATTCTCAAGTTTTCAAAGTTTTCAAACCCGATTTAATATCAAAAGATTTTGCTAAAACGACGTTTAAACTAAACTTATAAAAGAAAAAGTAAATAATATATATATAGATCAAAATGGAATATCCAAAACTATATGTACGTCCGTAAATTATTGCATCTGCTAACAAGCCACGCCTATTCTATTTCTGCAATTCGCACTCCCGTTCTCCTCGGTCGTCGTATTTTCGAACAATTTGGAATATGATATCGTCTCTAACTCTCGCGCTAGACTAAGTACGAATTGTACTCTCCGGTGCGCCAGTCGCCCAGACGTCCTAATTGACGCTCAGAGCGTACTTCGTTTTTCCGCCGTCGCTGCCGCGATCCCATCGTCGGATCGTCGCTCTTTCGTCCCCGAGGCGAGCACAACAACGAACACGACGATGTAGCCGTGGGGCTATTTACGGTGTGTACGCCGGAACGCATTCGCCGTTACACATACGCGCGCTCGTGCACATGTATACGTATAAGATACACACGCAGGACGGCGAAGTCGCGTGAAGCATGAGAAAGAGAAGGGCGTGAAAAACACGATCTAGGAAGCGCAAGTGTAAAAGATTTCAAGGTTAACGCCGGTACATGCCATATCTTCCGGAATTCTTTCGCGGGCGCCGTGTGATAGATCGCCGAAATTCAGTGCACGCCCCCCTTTATGCGAAAGGGCGGCGGCTGGTAACTGAGAAAGAGGCATGTGTTTTGAATTTTCAAGGGGCGCTGATCGCGGAGAATCGTGTATTAAGTTGTATGTTTAGAAAATATAACTTTTTTCAGCTTTTAACATTCGTTACTTTTTTAACATTGAAAAAAAGTCCAATTTGTAGGGTACTGTATTACTGCGTTTTCCATTCATCCGAATGCATTTTGCAAAGAATGAAAGTTTATAGCTGATTCGACCATGTAACTAATTCGGCCACACATACATTTTCACGGCGTTACTTTCTGCAACAGCTTAATTAAACATACAAGTAGTAGTAAAATGTAGGTTGCAAATCTTTTTTACTTGTTTATAAGAGTATAATAATCTTAAAAGTGGACGAATGAGCTATACATATGCGCTAAGCGTTGTACAGATTGACCAGTTATGCTTTTAGCAAAGCTTATTTTATTATAAAAGTATTCGGAGTTTTTTTTAAATAGAAAACAAATTGTAATTCAATGCTTGAATGTTTATAAAT
>JAPYZP010000924.1:0-32762 GCA_030522985.1 Torymus sinensis | reverse complement strand
AGAAGAGGAAGAAGAAAAAAAAACCGCTAGCGAACGCGAGACGCAACCCGGCTGCGGTGCGGCCGGCTGCGCGTTGGGGTAGGGATGATGTCGAGGATCCGCGGCGCTGCACATACACACGTGGGCCAGGCGCGTAGCGACAGGTGGGGCGTCGTGCGCCCTTCGCACTCTCTCTCTCTCTCTTTCTCGTGTCCGGGTTCACGCGCGCGCTCGCGGCGTCCGGGTGTATCCGCGCCCGAGTGTCAACTGTCCGCGGACGGCCGCGTGCCCCATTGTATGCTCCGCTGCAGAGAGGGCTAGACGCTGCTGTGCCCGCCTCGTGTCTATCCCTACTCTCCTGGAGGCTGCCCCTGCGGAGAGGAGCAAGAGGACGAGAGAGAGAGAGGGTTAAGGCTGGATTACACCGGGCGCCAGCGAGCGAGCGCGGCTTTTTTTCGAGGAGGCGGAGTAAAAGTTTACAAACTGGGTCAATGGGGATGATTAAGGGACGCGAGAGAAGGGCTTTTCTTTGCCGGTTTAACGCTCGCGCCCGGTGAATATAGAGGAAGGCTACCGCCAGGTTCGGTAAGGTCAATGTTTAATCTTTCGAAAAGGTATAACCGTCAAGAATTCATTCGTTAGATCATTTATGTAAATATTTATATTTGAAAATAATTTTAGTTACTTTTGCATACAAAACAAGCGCTATCTTCAACTTCGTTTAATACAAATTTGAAAGCCACTTGTCGATCGATTCGCGGAAAACAGTTGGACAGCGTCAAAAATTAGTTTACACGGGATTCTCGTCAAGTTATTATGACAATAAAAGAAATTCGAATAATTTTACTACTTAAATTAAAAAAGAAAAACTTCTCCAACAGTTCCTATACTACACGTTAAACAGGGGAAAAAATTGCTACGACGAGACTACAGTGGCAACATGAAAGGATGAAATGTTTTTCCAGCAAAATTCAATCAAACCCCCCGGACTCGAAATTAGCGAGCAAACACCGCGCGCGTCCTCGGTGTGCTCCGCCCTTAAAATCGTTTTCCCTCACGCGCGAGCGCTAAGCCTTTCGCTCTCTCTCTCTCTCCTCCCTTCGTTTTCCTCTCGTCCTTTTTCCGTCCTCTCCCCCTCCGTCTCCTCTCTTCCTCCTTTTTTTTTATCGCCCCCGACGCCCTCGACGCTCTCGCGCAATGGTGCATCGCAGGCGCGCACACGCACTCACCCGCGCTTGCGGCTTCTTCCTGCGCCCTCCCCTCGCTTCCGTTTTTCCACCCCTCCTGTCTTTCCCTCGCGCGCACGAGCGGAGCGAAAGAGAGAGACTTTTGACTCTCTCTCCCTCTCTGCGTCCCGTTGTTCGCTGAAATGCACTTTTCTTCAAACGGTATTCCGCGCGGAATATATATACGCGTATGCGTGTGTGTTTTCATGAAATTCGAGGGCGTTTTTCCTTTCGCTTGCATATTTCGGATTGTACACAGCGATTTTCTCTACGTGCGTGCGCGCGTTTCGCTCTCTTTTGGGATAAAAATATTTTTTAAGATAGAAGAATGGCGCGCGAAAACGAAATGTTTTACAGAGAAGTGCGCTCGAAATGACAGCGATATGTGCGCATTTTGACATTCGAGCGCTCTGTATTTTGTCTGAAAGCCCGATATATATTTTTCGCTCTGAGAATAAAAATTTTATATTTTTATTCTGCACGAGAGACAAGAGTTGGGTACTGTGTTACTAACTAATTTGTTCAGAATCTCTCAACTGTTCAGCGTATAGTAAAAAGAAATAATAAAAATAGTTACTCCAATCCATTCTTGCTTTTTATTAGGTTATCTTACTGTTCTGAACAGTTGAGAAATTTTTAACCAATTAATTGGTAACAGTAACCAACCATTTTTTTTCCGTGTATAAGAAAAATAAAGTTTTGATCTAAATGAAGTAGAGAAATTAGATAAAATGTTAAAGAGAAAGATCAACTTTACACACAAGAAAATAATAATACATAAAACCGCATTAAAAAAAATCGAATATGCAATTAACGCATTTCTAATCAGTAATCTATATTTAATTTTTAGTATAAACAATTAAATGGTATTTCAAATAATAATGATACAGACAGGCATGGCACAGACCATCCATTTAGTGACCCAGAATTAATTATGAATTATATACAGCTAAATAGGCTCAGAAATTAACTGACAATTTTAGAATAATATGAGAATATTGTATTATATTATGCACGATTTATTTGTATTTATATTTACACACGATTAATTCACGAATGTTTTTATATACCGATTGTAAATGTTATTTATTTACAATAAATGACTAATTCTATTCTGTTCTAAAAAAGTTAACGTTCTCTATTATCCAAACAATTCGAGCATCCTTCAAAATCTTAATTCTGGCTTAAATTTTGTTCTCAATTTTCTTATACTTGACTATAATTTTAAAGACATCGATCCTCAATCTCAAAATTTTCGCCACTATCAACAACAATCACCGAACAACAATTTCCTACCGGATTCTCGGCCACATTGACCTCTTGACCCAAGAATCAATCCTTGGCAGTGTCTCCACCAGCAGCATAAGTATCAGGAGCAACTCCGCACGCGAAAAGCGCTCGCGCTCGCGCGCAAAAGTCCTTCACTCCGCTCGCGCAGCGTCGAGACTTGTTTTTCCGTCCTCTCTCTCTCCTCTTGTTTCTCTCTCCCTCTCCCACCCTTTCGACTCCTTTTATTTTCGCCACGAGCTTCGACGAACCCCCGTTGGTCGGCCGGCCATTGCGCTGCTCTCGCGCGGTAGTCCCGCGATTTAACGAGTTTAACTTCGCGCGCGCGCGCGCTGGATAGTAAAGCAAAGCTCCGTGCACCGCGTGCCTCGTTTCGCATTTTTCCGTCTCTTCAAAGAACGACGGACATAGCGCAGCTATAGTATATACACGTGTGGCCTGTAGATGACTTACCTGCTTTTTGCCTCGTATTCCCTTCTTTTTCTTTATTTCGCTCGGGATGGATTTCCGCGGGCCGCGCGCGCGCGCACCGAGGTCGATGCTGCGAGAGATGTGGGCAACGTTATATGATAAATATTGGTTTTACTAGAATGATTTTTCCTTTGGAGAATATTAATTGCGAGGAGTCACTGAACAACCTGAACTTTTATTTTAAATTCATTTCGAAATTCAGCGACGACCATATTCTGAACTATATATTAATTGCGTAAAGTATACCTATTTATTACAGGTGCGATCTTGATGTACAACAAACTCATGTTCATATTAATTTTTAGCAACTTATTAATGCTCCATTACGAGCACGAACACCTTACCAACCTAATACATGCTAATAACGTGCAATTACTGTTTTAATAAAGCAGATTACTTGGCATCATAGACGCATCATTTATTAATTTATTAAGTGACGAGCTTCGAGCAAATGAGAAAGCACAAACGCTTTTGAGCTTGAGTATTGATTATTAATGGCCGACAAGCGATACTCAAGAGGGTTCTCAAAAAAGTGCATACACTAAAAAATTAAACTATGTACGTGTATGAATATGGTAAGATAATAAGTAAAAACGTAACATGAAAATTCTTTTAAAAAATTATCGTAGAAATATGAAAAATACTTTTTTCTTATAACATAAACATAAAGTAAAATACGTAATCAAAAATTATAACTATAATAATAAAATCGTTAAAATCGTTATATCCATAAATGAATTATTTTAACTTCTATTTTCATCACCGCATTGTTACACCTGTATTATTGCATCTTAAATTCCCATTGAAACCTTACGTTTGATTTTTTTTACGTACAAACAACATTTTCTTTAATTTTTTACACGTACCACTGCACAATGAAGCAATCTCATCTCGTACAAAAAAAAAAGAAAAAAAAGTTACAAAATTAACTCGGTCGCGCAACTTTCCCCAAAACAGTCGCAAAACCCGTTTGCTTCTCCCCGGGGGAGATCCTCTTCCTCGAGTGACCTAACTTTTAAAATATATAATTATATCAGTTTCAGCGAACGAGGAGAACAATCACGCGAGAGGCAGAGAAAAAGGGCGCCGGCGATGGGACACGGAAAAAAAGTGCGCGCCACCGTTGAGGGGTTGACCGCAGCGGCGCGCCGTGTTGCACCTCTTTGGTCTGGACCGCGGTCTTCTCTTTTTTTTTTGTCGAGTAAAAAATAGACTAGCTTCTAGGGCTTTTATTGGACTCGTTTACGCTCTTATTTAAATATAAATATTTGATAGAATTTTTAATTATTTTTCGAAAGTATGCGACATGTTCTTATAATTATTTATAATTAATAAAATATCGTATAAATTAATCAAATGAAAATGAAATGTGAGTTCACTCGCGGTGAAAATATACGAAATTTAAAAAATTTCGTTGTTTGCTTTTTAATGCTTTAATCCAGCGGATTACTGTTGATGCTTACATATAAATATAAATTTATAATTTAATGCGACGTATGACACCATATATACGTATTTAAGTATAACCTGTCATTTTTAAATTATTTTTCTTTTCCTACATATACATATTCACGAAACAGCAATTGGATTATTCGGTAAAAAGCTATTTCCATTTTAACCTAGAATATTGTAAAAGACATAATGAAATTCATCGTAATTCTCTTATCTCCGCGGAATATTAACGAAATCGTAATTCGTACGTTAAAATCCTTTAAGCGAGGGTAAACAAAATTTCACGCTCTCGCGATATATTCCATGCACGTTACAAGGTCGAAATCAGTCGGACAACCGTCACAAGTCTCGCGAGCGCGCGCGCAAGTCTCGTTCCGGAAGCGCTGAAAAAGAGTAGGGGTTCGAGCGGAACGGGAAAGAGCGGAAGGCCGCAGATGGAGGGGAGAGGGGGGTGGAAAAGTTCTCGTCGCCCTGCTTTCTTCCAACTTTTATCCTTTTCCCACTCTCTCTCTCTCGCTCTTCACTTTGTCTCATTTCTTTTTTCACTCTTTGGCCGTCTTTTTACGCTATTATAATATTATACTAAATAATAATAATCTATAAATATTTACTTGATGATTATATTATGTTCAAGCATAAAAAAGTATTCATAATATAAAAGACATATAGATATGGAAAAGAAATAATTAATATAATACAAAAATATATATTTTGATAAAATATTCCAAGTTATACGTTATATATAAGTACTAAAATGTAAATTCGATAGACTATTATTCTCCCAATCGATTTCGCCCTATCTTCATTTCCTTAGCAAAACCAATGCCAAGACTTCCTTCATCATTGGAACTTTCGAGCGCTCAACCCTTCGGTGTCGTCGCACCTCGGCGAGCCCGCAGGTGAGCCAGCGGCGCGGTAATATATATATATAGCTTGACTTTTTCCTGCGTACAACGCGCGAGCGCGTGGCGCGCGCAGCCGCGCGGTTGACAGTGTCACCCTAAAAATCAATAAAGTCTCGCCCCTCGCCCCCCACCCCTGCTCCCTCTCTCTCTCCCCCTATCGCTGTCTCTGTCGGGCTGCACCCCCGCGAACTCGTCATTCTATTAGGCGACGACGACTGCGAGAAGTCGCCGCGGCGTTGCTCCTCTCATGCGCTCGCGCGCGCTGCGACCGAGAAATCGGCGTTTGTGTAGCCGTGGTAAGCTGAATTTTGGATAAGAGGTGGGTTGATTTTTGACGGAGTCGGGGAATTGCTGGAAAGTTGGTTTTTGTTTTTAATGGCTGATGAGAAGTTTCGGAGGATTCTACCTTATCGATCATTGACCATTTGGTAAAATGCTTGCAACGTGAATGAGATTACCTTTGATTTATAATAAAGAGATAAAAATAATAGTAGTTAATATTTTAGTAATTAATTTTTATTAACATTCAAATAGATATTATCACAAAGTGCACTTTAACACAAAAACGTAGTGTAGTATATGTTTTGCATTCGAAAAATATTTCTTCATACAATTCACATTAACTTTTTTTTAATAAATTAACATCATTATATAGACGTTTTACATACAATAGAAACAATGAAATCTAGTTGAAATATTATCACACTAGTATTAAAATATAATTAATTATTATTAACTAGTAAATAACATTAATAGCATATTGGGGCAGTGTAAAATAAAATAAGTTTTGTAACTAATTTAAGACAAAATTTACAAAAAGTAATTTAACTGAACTACCAGACATCGTAATAATTTGGTTTGACGAAACAGATATCTGAACATTAATATAGTCTATAATAACCATTGAAAAATTTATGAATTTAAGATTTTCAGTTTGTTAAATACACTTAAAAAACTGAAACACTAAAAACAATTTGATATTAGTATAAACTTTCGATCGGCACCTTTTTGACTTTCGAAAACGTCAGTGACCACGTGGAACGGAAAAAATCGAACATCATTAATATTTTTTTCCCGAATCGTACCTGATTTACGGACGTTCGTAAGCGTTCTAAGAAAATTTATTAGAATTTGGTATTATACTGATATCGAGCTGAATTTTAAAACTCTGATTTGCCTGCCTGAATTCTTCTGCCGTATTTCCAACAGACATTACAGGAGACGGCACTAAATTAGCCGAAATGCTCAATTGTTCGCCGTTTGTCGCTTGTATTAGTAACAAAGGGGGCTGTTGCAAATACTGTATAGGTGTTTTTATAAAATTATTCAGAACACACGGATTTAGAAAATTATCTTGGATAGACGGTTTTATAGGAATATTCTGGATGGCCGGGTTTGCCAAATTATTCTGGATTGACGGTTCTACTGTATTCATATTCTCCGCTTTTACGACGGGATTCATTTTAGCCTTTGCTTGAGCTCGTTCTATTGTTTTCTGCATACTTTCGTATGTTACGGAAGAAGCTAAAGCCTGGTTCCTGTAAAAATGCAATGTTATTTCCACTATTGATTTTCCTATGCAGGCCATTTAATATTTTGCTAATCATTCGTTTAACAACCTCGCTATTGATATTTTACTCACGAAATGAATACAGATATTATAGCCTATATCGTCGCGCGATACGAACAAAACCCAACCTTTATGTTTCGCGCGATGAAAAGCCAAAAATGCTTTGACCCTGCACTTTGACTTTTCTTCGAGCGAAACTTGGAAGTTTGCTTTTTTCATACCGTGAAACGATATGGTTAAAAAGTACAAATAACTAAAACTAACCGAAAAATTGAGAATAATTTTTCATTCATCATTAATAATAGAAATTCTTTTCATTCTCATTTTATGCATAATGCACTTACTGCAAACAAGTCGCTTCGAAAATTTCTCTCGATGATGTCCCTGGAATATCACTCATCGCAGCAGCATTTTGTTTACACAAGTGCCTCATTTTCTTCACGTTTAGCGATTCGTGCGTACTCTGCAGACACGTGTGTCTTTCTAGGAGTCTTACGGAGTGCCAATCGTGATTCGGGTTTATCAGCAATTTCGCCCTGCAGTGCCGCTTTATGCAACCGTATCTGCAATTTTTAATGGAAATAGCTGAGTTGCTGAGTCATACAAACATAACCTATACTTTTGTATCTATCGATCATTTATATCAATCTGTCTGTATAAATTACTCGAAAATGAACTAAAATACTGCTTGATATTTGTATAATTATACTATTATAATGTTTCGACGAGTAACATGATACACATCATCATGCTACCATGTTTAAATTATCAGCATTAACTATTAATATACGAGTGAAAATAATTATAATGAAATTAATAAACTTGCCTAGTCTTTTCACGATTTTTCGCACCATAATTATATCCATCGTAGTGAAACCCTCGCATTTTATCTGTTTTACTGATACTCGACATCTTACTCCTATTTTGATGCCTGCTATAGGTTAAATGATCGTCCGAGAGGCCGATTTTCATTTTTTTTCTGTCTTTGTATTCATATTCTCGCTCTTATACGATGTCTGCGTATACTTATATAATGAATTCTAAGCTTAGGGGATGTTGGAACTTATATCGAATTGCTAGTTACCGACATTCTCGTATTTTTCTTTGTTTATTTTCGATTTTCGTTCATTACTAATTTTTTTTTGTCATTCGCTTTTCTTTCGGTTTATCTGGTTGTGTCAGATCTTTTCAACCTGGTTTGACTTGTTTATAAACAGCGGAACACTGTGATAATTTTGAAAAAGTTCAAAACAAATTTAAATAACGTAAAATGAAGGAATCTATAATCGGCTTCTACATCGTTTCCTTATAGTTTAAGATTCCTTATAGTGCTGACAAATCGTTGCAGTTGGCCAATAATTTATCGTGTTTGTTTGCCTTTGCAGTAACAGATAAATATTTACTCGAACAAAATATTTAGTTCGCCAAAGATTCTAGTTGGAGCAATTTTAAGCTTTATATAAATTTATAATAAATATACGGTATTGCGTAGAATAATCGCATTAACGCTTCATTAAAATAAAATATCGAACGCCGCCACTCGAGCTGTTATTAAAATCTAAATGGGCGAAATTCGGCATTTATATAGGATTACCAAAATCAATTTTAAATGCATTAAAGTTATAATCATCGGTCCGTCTCCCGTGCATGTTTGTATTATTATTTAAAATATGAGTATATGCTTTTACGGTATCGAGTTTTGTATAATCCACGAGTTATTATGCTATTATATAATCATCTTGAAATATGATAAGTATTTATTAACGCATGCGAATAAAATCGCATGAAATTAAAAAAAAATGGATATATAATAATTTTTAAATATTAAAAAATAAAATACTTGGATTGATGCCTTTTTCTTCGACGAGCATCCCAATTCGGTAGCCGACTATCACTGTCATCATACCTCAGCTTCTTCAGCCTGAAAATAAAACTCCTCAACACCTTTCAATAGAGATTTCCACATTAACGAACCATTACCTCGCGGTCACTTAATAAATCGTTCGCGCACACACATACACACACTGTACGAGTCGCCGGCTTATAAAAGCGAGTCGTAAAACACCTGAGCGGGCGATTATTACTGGGCGCATATAAATGCGATATCAATCTCCGAAAGCACATTTGGTAATTAGCGTCGCGTAAGGACGAGACGTGCGGCGCACATATGTATATATGTATACCGGTTCCGCCCGCTAATGAGCCGCGCGGCGCCGAGCAATTGACACGATCCTCGCGCAGCCGACTCTTAACTCCATTAAGTGCCGCGATTAACAATCTTTTTATCAGCGGGCTTTTTATTAAAAGTGTAATTTACGATGGTGCTAGCGCGAGCGCGCGGTTAATGTCGTGGAATTGATACACGGTGTCGGCCGGCTTATCGAACGCAATTTTCGATTCTTGCTTACGTACCTATACTTACAGTGTTTCTTCGTATTACATTAGTCTTTCTTATTTGTACAATTTTATCTGCTTTTTCTCACTTTTTCACTTCCAAGTTCTTATATTATTGGTTTTCTCAAGTCCTTATAAAAGGGAATTTCAAACTTATTCACAAGACAGATTTAATAATAGATCATTTAGAAAAAAAAAAATACTGTGATTAACACCTTCACTGCAATACGAGTCATGTGTGACACGTACTATTTTTCAAACTCTGATGTCTTAATGCTTGTCATTTTTATAAGAATTATAACCGTAAATAATTTTTTATTCACTCTATAAATCTGATGTAAGATGAAAGGAAACTTAAGCCTTTTAAAGTTTATAGAATGTTTATAAATTTATTCTAACTAAAATAAAACAATGTCTAAAAAAATCATTTTGAAGTGTCTGAAAATTTTTTCCTATAGTAGAAGATACATTGTATTTTAATGTATGTAATACATTTTTGTCGATTTTGCCACAAAAAAAAAGAAATACTATTTTGGATCAAATTGGCCAAATTACCTACGCATGAAGAAACATAGACAAAACGCTCTTTTTACATTTTCATTTCGTGTGAAGACAATAGCAGTTTCAAGGTGTCCTCAAATTTTTCCTTGTTTTTTTTTTATATACATGCTCGCATAAATATACAATAAAAATTCCTCTTAAGGTGGCTGAATTACCGAAATTTACCTTACATAAATTAATTAAATTTGAAAATACTTAATTTAATTCCTAATGTTTTTAATTTTCTCTCATTTCAATTTATGATTAAGGTTTTCTAATTTTATATTTATTTAGATGTAGTAAACTTATTTCAGGATTATAATATTACAAGAATGCAGAGTAATTTCCATTCATGTCATATAATGTCTTTGTTGGCATAAAATAGCTTTGTTATGGTAATTGAACATAGAGTTATTGTATAGTAGTTTATAGAAACTCAAAGTCTAACAAATCCAGCCCAATGGTCTTTTCTCATGTTGTTCACTCGGACCACTTAACCGGTACGAACGGTCCCCTTACAGATGTAGAGGAGAAGTTTCATTCATACCAAACTTCGGAACAAATCTCGACCTTCGGAAAAGCTCTCCGATGGATAGCGAAGCTCACGATGAAGTTGAACCGACATCTAACACAAACGAGAGTTTGTCGCCATATCTTCTACGTAGGTGACAAATATTAATGTAATAGGTCAACTAACCAGAGCTTTTCAGTATATTTTTACTGCAAAATCCGAGAAATAATTTTATTGAATATTCAAAGTTGCGTTTGAATATTCAATAAAAACTAACTAAAGGATAATTTGAGTTAAGTGTTTCATTTATGAAAATTATTTATATTTTAAAGCAACCGTTTTACGTTCGACTGAGATCCTGACACGAGCAGGAACTAACATTCATTTGACGATTGTGACTTTTGTACTGATGGGACATCATGCGAGCTATAATCGCGTCCCTAAAGTTGAGTGTGTAGACGCACCGGGTGTATACATAAACTCGCATCACATGGTCTGGCGAACTGCGCGGTTAAGGAAGACACCGCGGACGTGTAAAAACTTTGGAAAAGTAGTCCCCACGGTGGAATTTGCCCCCACCGAGCGGCTGAAATAAAAGTGGAAACTTTCATGAGCGCTTTTGATTATTCATAGACTTTGACGCGTCGTTGTATCGCCATGTCTTATATATAGCTTTGCGGAAATGTTCTTGCTTTGATTTTCGTTTTTTATTCGTATAGAGAGAGAAAAAAAGGAAGCACCACGCGATAACAAAACTTTTATCTTGACATTTTGTTTTTACTAAAAAATGGTCTCAGTAGGTACTAGCTTCTCCTCGTCTTCTGTATAATAAAGTATCTAATATTCCTTCATAGTGAAAATAGCTGAATATTCATTTAAGAACTGGACTTCACCACGGTAATATCTCTGTTATGAAAGTTAGTTTCTATATTATATTACAAAATATTACCGCACAGTTGAAAACGAGAATTAAAAGTTATTTTAAAATACTTTGAAAACGTTTCACGGGCGAAAATAGACTACTGCATTCTTTTGTACAAGCACTAGGGAGCTATGAAGCTAGTATATATAGGTGTACCGTGACCGCAGGTACTCTCAATATTGCATAGAATGGAGTAAGATCATTTCCACGAATGCAAGAGCCAAAACTGCATCAACCCACCGCGTATTCTCATCGCGAGAGTTGCAGCTTCATGGAGTAATAACATATTTTATTAAAGCTACGGGCGAACGCCAAGCTGCATGAAAGATGAATATTGTGAATTTCCTCGTGGAAATGGTAACTATGTACAAAAAGTCCTTTCACGAAATTAATTGCACGAAATTTTGTTAGTCATGTTATTCTTGAATTTTCCATTTAACATAAATGTTTATTAGTCATCGTGATAAATTGTAATATAAATGATATATCATACCCATGAAAAGCTCTTTAATAATAATTTTACGACAACTGGGCTCAAAATTATCACCTAAATAGGCAACTCCCACGTATTTCCTAAGCCCCCCCAACTGATCAACGCTCGGAACTCCGAGGCGCAGGCGGACTCGAAGCCATCGCACTTGCAAGAAAGTTCGGCGTCCCAAAGTTTACGCCTGCACACGTATAGTTTTGGAACGAAACTTGGTCCGGCGCCCCAAGGTTTCCGCCTCCCCCCGTATGGTTTTGAAACGAAACTGGCCACCCCCGCCCTCCCCCCCCCCCCCCCCCCCCGCGATCGTTTGACGCGTCCAGAGAGAGAGACAAAGGCCGCAGATAAAGAAAATCCGCAGAGGAGAGATCGCGAGAACAAACGAGGACGTTTACATAATACGAGAGCTGTTAACGTGTAACTTCAAAAATGAGACGCGCGGTCGACGAAATCGCGGAAAATGGAGCGTGGGAACCACGGGAAGGGGGTTGAATGCGAGCCACCGCCGCAGAGGGTGTAGCTGCGTGTGTAGGTCGATATACGGTACACACCATTGTTCGCGCAAACAGAGAGAAAGAGAGAGAGAGAGAGGGAGCTGTGCTTCGCGTCTCCTTCCCTCTTGTGCGCGCAGGCGGGAAGAACTTTTGTCAAGGAGAAGAAGAAGTGCGTTGAATGGAATTGAAGAGAGCGTTGGGGGGGCGCATATCGAAGTTTATATATAGGCATATGGGGAATGTACCATGTGGTATGCATATTTTTGCGTGCATTTTGGATTTCTGGTATATTATAGCTTCAAATATTAACATTTCAGAGTTACATCTTTCGAATGAATTTCTTTTACAGTTGGTTCAACCCTCTTTGTTATATGAAAGAAATATGGCAATATTAAAATTGAAAAAGAAACATTTAAAAGAGCCAATATGGTGTAGGAGAGACAGCCAATATGGAAAATAAAATAACAAGCAATAAAACTTAAAAGTGGTAAATTTTAATATTCGCTCATACAAAGTTGCGTAATTATGCACCTATATCTCAATGCAACTTACTGCTCCATCTCTGTCTCTTCTTTTTACTATCTCGAGTTTTCCTCTTTGCCCCTCTACTCTTTTTACGCGCAAAACTCAATGACAGACTTTAACTTTGTTCTTCCCATTTCTCGGAATCTTTTTGTTTCATTACTTTGTTATACCTTTTAAGAACTTCTTGCTTCTCTCCGCTCTTTCATAATTTATAAGATTGCTTTGTACTTCTCAAAATGGCGAGATTAAAGTACCTTATAATCTAACGCTTGTTATAATAAAACTAAAAAATTTATACCGAGAGAAAAAAGAAAATTGTTTTTTCCGTCCAGTCGAGGCAAAAAGATATCTATAGAAATGAATAGGACTCCTCGTAATGTTATACTCTTTACTATTGACACGCGATACGCTGAATAGACTTTATAGGATATTCTATTTTTAGAAGTAATTAACCATAAATAATCGGTGATAAAATTTGCAATCAAATATTATAAATTGATGTCATTTAGTCATGCGATATATCGACAGGATGGCTGCTATATTTTTAGTTTGCAAATAAGTCGTAACAATCTATCAATGCATCGTTCGCTTGGAAAACCAGTTCTATATACCGTACCGAGAACAAAAAATCGAGAGAAGTATACGCTCACGTGGGAGGTTTTCATATAAGCTATGTCAATTTCGAATTATGAATATTTCATGGTTTAACACGAGCTTTATTACCCCGCGACCGACCATGAAAGCTGCGGTAAAAATTTCAGAAAACTTCTTCTCGATGACTTTCTTATGTTACAGCTCGCTCGTATTGATTGTGCTTTTTTGTCAATGTTTTTGTCTATCTGGAGGTATAAAATATTTTTATGCTAGTACTTAGCTTTAGTACAACCAGTGTAGTTATATGTGTATTTGAAATTTTTTATGTTTTTGTGTTTTATATTTAACATTATCTATATAGAATATAGATACTTGAAATTTAATGTATTTTTACTATAATATTCATTATAATATTATATGTAATGTTTACTTTCATATATATATATGTAATGTATTAGTCGGCTTATGTATACGGTGCTATTGATTTATATTCAATATTATGTAATTATAATAATGAATGTAGGTTAATAATGTTGCAGTTGAACTACTTGTGTAATGAAGCACTTTTAAATATCTTCATTATACCAGTCCTCTTGTCAATAACAACAAACAACGTTTTCCCATTTAAATTTCCAAAAATAACTGCCATAATACCAACACATGCTCATGCGATCAGAGCTCCTATAATGTATCCTAACGTCGCAGACTCTTATAATTATCCCCCTCCTCCGCGCAGCGAGTATAAATAAAATAAATTTTCGAAATCAATTGAACCGTCTGGCAAGTTGAGGGCGCACCGCAAAATCAAGTAAAGCGACACGCATAGGCGTTTAGGTATATATATGTATATATACATAGGATGCGCGGAGGCGCGCATGTGCACGTATATACTTACCACACGTTAAAGGCGAAGGTGCGCAGTGTCGGTATGCGGCGATGCGCAGCAACGCGGCGAGGCACAGGAGCGCATGTTTGTCGGTTGTCACGTCGCGCCCGCGCGGATCGAGCGGTAAACACATTGCGCGCCTCTCCTCGTCCTCTCGCGTCATATATATATATGTGTGTGTGTATACCTGTACACATATAGACATACGCCGTACACGTCCTCGAGGACTCTAGCCGACGCGCGCTGAGGTGCGAAGGCCCAGCCCCGATGATAAGCTACTTTAATACGTTTCGTATACTCTCAAAATTACATAAGGCGTTTCCTTTTTTTAACGACTCCACATATCATCGTATTCTAATAATTTCGGATCTTGGGCGTCATAAGTATGCAATTAAAGAGGGTAACGTCCTCCGCGAAGAAGAACATTTTATTTCGGGAATTCATACATTAAAGTATAGATATAAATATATATATATTGTTTTATTTGAATGACAGTAAAACGTAACAAATAAGAGAAGCAAATGTACCTACATTAAAATAAAATGAAAAATGTACCTATAGTCGAAATATAAATAAAACATTGACTTCGTCCGTTTTAGTGGCGTGGCTATTGAAGATATTTTTAGAGAGTTCACTGCAATCTTTATGTTTCTTGTTTCTCAAGTTTATTATTGAGTATTTATGTCAGCATAAAAGAGGTTTACTTTTAATACTCCTTTTAATTAAGATTATTTATTTTCACGTCTTTAAATATACGCTTACTACTAGTACTTCTATCATAATCAAGGTGCAAGATTAATAAATTCAAAGTGCAAAAACATTGTAACGAATTCTGAGTATAGCGTTTAAAATTATAATATATCTTTTATTAATTTATACGATATCTGATTTTCTTTATCATTCAATTTCTACATAATAATGAGAGCGGTAATAAAATCCAAAGTTATACAGCCGATGTAAATAACATTTTTTGATAATAAAATAGGAGATAAAATCTATACAATTACCCACAGATGCGCGGGAAACGCATCCTTTAATTAAATTTAAATTTCGTACAATTTATGCTTTACTTTCTTTCGAATTAATCAATTACCGCAATTTACATAATACCGCGCTCACCCCTTTTGTTCGTATTTTTGCGGAATAATGATTTAAAAACAGAGAATTATTTGGAAGCTACTGAAAAATTCCGATTTCAACGACGCGCAACCTGCCTCCAAATTTGAAAATCAATGTCACTGTGGGTCTCCCACGTTCAACAACGAGAGATTTTTTTGTTTACTTTCATGAATTTTCATCGGCCGAAGACAATTTACACAACCGATATATACTCCTCGCTCGGCAAAACAAAAAATCAGCCCGAACTTTCGAATCTTCTCGAGAGTTTTGCAGATCGCTCCGGTATAAAGCGATAGTTCAGCGCGGCGCGCGCGGCAAAAAAGACCAGTCGCACGGCGGCGGCAGCGGCGAAAAAAGCGAAACGACCCGAAGTTGAAGAACGAAAGAAAGTAAAAAAGGACGACGAAAAGGAGGAGGGGGGGGGAGGGGGGAGGAGAGAAAAAGACGAAGCAAAAAAGGAGGAACGAGAACGATTTTGCAAGGCAAAACGCTCCCGTCGGACTGGTTAAACAGGTTATCAGTTTATAGCCGCCGTAAAGCGATTTTAAATTTCGCGGCACATGCCCGTGCATTCCACGCGCTGGAGGAGAGAGAGAGAGAGAGAGAGAGAGAGAGAAGCTTCTCCTTTTTCATCCTCGTCTTTCTTTCTCGGGCTTTCTTTTTCTCTTGTTTTTACATTGTTTATGTCTTTTTCTTGTTTTACGCCGGATTTGTTTTGCGCCTTATATTGCTTTTGTTGCAACGCGATAATTTACGCGTACAAGTGGCAATATGATGTCAGTATGTTTAGCATAATTAAAAAGCATGCTTGAAAAAATGTTCGCTGACGATGATTAACTATAGCTGAGCTAACAGTTGAGAAGTAGTTTCCTTAATTTTCTTTCCAATTTAATGATAAATTCACACTAAGATTAGTTAAAAGTATAGTAGTTGTGTGCAAATTGAACAATAATCAAGTCCTATAATAGGTATTAGAAAAACTACAACACTGTTGGTAAAGAGAATAAAAGATCTTGCGAAGTCAGTAAAACATAAATTTGTAACCCGAAGAAGATTAGATACTGCATCGTTTTCATGGGATCCTGAACATATTTCAAGACTCATATCACAGTCGTTAAATTACGTTGATAATGAATCAAACCAAGACCTGATGTATAATCTGTACTTGTTGTTTCAAATGATCGAGAACCGAATGTTTTTAATGTTACATTAAATTGACAGAATAAAATTTTTTGCAATTTTTAGTAAAAACATTTTATAAAATAAGATTCTCCCTTAGTTTTTACGACCTGAAATTATCCTTTTTTTTCTTTCCCCTCGTTCTCCGCTCCTTTAGCGTTGACGTCAGCAGTGGCCGCAGATGTAATATATCGTACTACACGCATATAAGGTAGATCATGGTACGCCGAAAAAAAAAGCATTCGCTTTTTCAAATTAACATATATGAAGACTCGTATTTATAGATTTTGTATTTCAAAAGATTCCATAACTTTTATAAACTCGCTGTCAATCTTAAAAATAACTTGAATTACTAACATGTACATTGTTAGAAGTGTCATAAATTTGATACATTTGAACGATATTTTAAATCAATAATTATCAAATATTTAGAATGATAAGTCATCGATCTCTGATATTTAACAAAAAATGTCTAAAAATGAAGCCAGGTGTCGGTAGCGCAGTTTCTTCCTGCGTAGAGCCGATATTGTTTCAATTCAATAGTCGATGATTAAAATAAGTATGATATACTTAAGTAAAGAATTTTAATGTTTTGTATAACCTGTATGATACAGACTGTGTCTTGTTTTACTTGTTCCCACAAAGTAGCAGGATTTTTAGGATGTAAACTTTCTGAGATACACTGTTGCGTTGAAATTATAAATGGCCAGATAATTAAATCGACTAACATCCATTTTTAAAGAGATCGAAATACTACAGAGGCTTCCCTTTGAAATAAAATATCAGTAAAATGTCATAAAAATATAATACAAATTTATTAATCCGTTTATTGCCATCAGTTCTATTAATGTTACTTAATAATGCTCGAATATAGTATGTCAAATAAAACAAAAACCCTAAGGCCGATAAAAATTGTGAGAATTCATATGATAACTTATTCACGCGATACCTCATATATAATCATTTAACGAAATCTGTTCAAGTACAGTAGATTGTAGGTATATCAAACTTGTAATTATGCATAGGAATTAGTATAAATGAAATTGATCGTACTGTGAAATTAAAAAAAAAAAAAAGTTTCAATTCCTGCGTTACGCGAAGCTACGCAATTAAAAAAATTTCTCTCCCGACTGTGACACGCAACCATCGTTGGACGGTCCAGCCAATTGGTTTTCCATCTACTGCTTGCAGCTCGATATAGCGCAAGGTGAGTATCTTGGGGGAATCGGCCAAAAGGACCCAACGCATGTGCGAGGTGGACTAATTTATTGGTTTGCCCGTTCGATTATCGATCGGGACCGGGCCCGCACTGCAATTGAATTATTTCCCCGATGTTAATAATTATGCGTATATGGAAATGAATAAGCTCTGATTTACGGCGCAGGTATAAATGATTTTTATTTCAAGGAGCTTCATACATCCCTGCGATCGCGAGGTTTGTTTCGAAGCTATACTTACTTCGATTAGCGATTTGTTTTTAAAGATTTTTTTATATTGAACTTTAAGGAAAAGTATGATCTGTTTTGTCTATCAACACCAAATATTTCAATGCGATTATGTTATAGCTCTAAACGTTGAAGATGCGTCTAATCTGAATACGTATATTTATTTTATCGATCGTAATTTGATTTTGTTAAACCATGCATTACTAATCCTTTTCTTCAAATTTTTAGAAATTGGATATTTAAAAAATGTACGCGAGTGGTAGATTTTATTTATGTTTTTAATTAAATAATTATTACTTTGAAAAGCGTTCACTTAGAATGTTGATTTTAGAGTACAATGAAAACAATATACTGTGTATAATTCTAACGTTTGTCATATACTACGGTATAATAAAACCTTCAACAATAGTTAATAATACAAAGTTCCACTAAATTTCTTCGTATGAATAAATGATGAAATAAATTAAGTGAGAGCGAGGATAATCATTCGGTACAGCGAAAATCCAAAAATCGCCAAAATTCGAGGAACAAATGAGACTTGAGAAGAATCCTGCATTCCTCATGTGCACGAAACAGCCGACCGCCATATTATCCGCAGCAATTTGCGCGTCGTGCGCGCAATTAAGGCCGAACGCAATCTCATTGCGGCCCAGCAATTATAACGTAATTGTGACTCTCGTTCTCTCTATATCTCTTGTGACAAATTTCAAAGTTGCAGCGGTTGTCTTCCAAGTGGCAGCGTATTTTCTTCGTCATTGACAGGGACGAAATGGTTTCAGGCTTTAATTGCAGCAAGAAGATAAGAAAATAAATAAATGAAACTACTTACATAAACTTTAACATAAATAAAATGAATTACAATTAATGTTTGCAAGAAGGCAACATGCAAAAAAAACGATTAATGAATAAAAAACAAATTATTAATTTTCAGTGAACAAATTACTATTTTTTAATAAGCTTTAAATTTTTCAAATCACTGTATTGCGGTTCGATGGCTAAATAATGCGTTGACAATACATGGAACTCATTAATAAGGAATAATTTTACTTTCGACTGTTATCTTAAGTATTCAACTTTTTTGCGTAAAATGAGAAAAGGGTAATTTTTCAATGAACAAAAATAAACATTTATTGTTGTATGTATTTGGGAACTGGAAATTGTTAAAGATAACCTCTATATGATAAATTAAAATTAATAATTATAAAATTATTAAGGAAAAACAGCCAGAAATTCTTTGTTTGTTTTCATATTTTTTTTAAGAAATAAAGTACTGTACAAAAGAAATTTGCCAAAGGACATGTAAAACGAACAGAGAAAGATAAACAAAGGACAAAATAATAAACGAACATAAACTTCTTTTAGTTATCTTTCATTGAAATCAGTCGTCGTAAACCTTCGCATCAGTTGCGCACATAAAACAATATATATATAATCGCACTTAAAAATTAAAAAAAGGACGTAAGGGCGAATTAATAAAAATTAAACGATCGCTTGCAATCTCGGTATCATTTTCCTACATTTTTGGTGCCCTTAAAAAAAATTATTCGCACGCGCTTTTATTCTCCTTCATCATATTTAACATACGTATATACGTAAATAAAAAGAAACTTCACGCTACAAAAAGAAAAAAAAAGAAATACAGGTATTACTAAGAAAAAAAATTTTCAATATATGATACATAAAATTTTCCTCGCGGAACTTGCACTTTTCATTTATTATTATTATTATTATTAATAGTGTTATTGTTTATTATCATTAATAATAATCGTCATTAATAATGATGAATCGTTATCGCGCGAGACTTCTTCGAGGGAGAATAGACGTCAGCGAAGACAGCGATCGGTGCGCTTGTAGATATAATCATCTCTCACAGAATCTCGCCCAATTTACACACGTTATACAATTTTTCGTTTCTCCGATATGGCATACACATCTCTCGATACTGTCTTTTTCTCGACCAAGCGAGGAAAAAATTAACAAAGAGCGGTGTTTATCGTCTTCCCTCGAATGCTTTCGAATATCTTTCGTAGCGCTTTTTCTCAATGTGTACATTTCACTTAGTTTTTATTTTTATTTGCGTTGTTACCGTTGTACCTCAATTATTTAATGTCCACCATGTCTTATTCTCTTTACAATACCTTTCTACAATATTTTTAAAAAATTCGAACGCACGTATATAACAAACCACAAGAATCGTAAAACTTTGAAAACGTCGGTAACAAAGCCCGAAGCACATATCTTACACATGTATGTTATTTATTCATTTCTTTAATTTTTTAAAGTTTTTTGTAATCTTGATGGGCATACGTCTTTTATCCGTTGGCAACATACGTTGTATTTAATTTTCGAAAGAATTTATCTTATCTCAAATTTTTAATTTACACACCCATTCAAACAAAAAATTGTCAAAATCTGGAATTATCACTCCGTGAGATGCCAACGGAAGCACATTTTACATTGTTTTACGCACAAAGTTTGTGAAAGACATTGACATCTAAAAATTTGAATTTGCTAAATGTTGGTTCTTACAATTGATAGAACCTTCTTTATGTTTATTTTCACTTTTTTTATCGTCTCCACTCAAGAAGGTCTTACCGCATTTTTTTATCCGTCTAACAATTCTAAAACGAGCATATTCTAGTAATATAGCTACTGTTAACACGGATATATTAAGAGTGAGTTAAACGGTTCTTCGAACTCTTACTCTGGCACTGACTTATGACATTTCTCCGTTAATTTTTTGTCTTAACAATAATTTTTTGTTACGGAATACATAAGCATTAAAATGCTCCATTGGCGAAATTATTCTCTTTGAAAAATACATAAATTTCAATCGTATTATTTGAAATTTCAATATAATTTTTCTTTGCTTTCAAAAGCAACGTTTGAGAGAAGTATTTAATTATGCTTCGTAATTTTTCTATTATTTTTAAAAATAGAAAAGCAAACTTTTTAAATTTCATTTAATTATAAATAAGGTCTTTAAAAAACAACAAGAATTACGGAGAAATAATCGCAAGCAGTTTTTTCAATTATTTCCAATCCCGTACACTTCCACAATCAATGAATTAGAAGAAACGCTCGAAAAGCGAAGGCCGACACTATGTTTAAGGAAGTCGCGCGCGATCGCGATTCCTGATTTTATTTACGTCTTATTCTTTCATTCGTAACCGCGAGGATTTCTCGCCATCCTTTTATGTACACACTAACATATTTTAGGTTTAAGTAAACAATAAATATGAAAGCGCATACAATTTGGACAAAGCTTCCCGGCTACCATTTGCTGCAGATATAAATTTTTAAAATATGACTCATACAACGTATAAATTTTCCAAGCGTAATTATGATTAATTTATTTCAAATTATTTGTAAATTTAGAAAGAAACTGTATTTCACTGTCGATTCAATCAATTGAAATTTCGAGATAAAAGAATTTTTATACTACTTTTATAGAATAATCTTTCACAAAATTATATCGTTTGAAATTCAATTCTACAATATTCTCTATCTAACACAAATACTCTTACCACTAAAATTATTTACTAATAATAAAAAATGATACAAATGTATATTACAAAACTTAATTCAAAGCAAAATAATCTTGCAAAAAATTAAAACTCGAAATTTCTTGAAAATGGATTAAAATTATTTATAATAATTTTTATTCGTGAAATCATTTTTCCTAAATAATAATATAGAGAAAGTATTAGTAATGAATAGAATTAGAAAAAGGGCTTATTACTGATTAAAATCTTACCACTTCGTTGCAACAAAAATTAGCCGAAAAATTTTGCAATAAATATGAGACTCGCGAGTCACGAATTTCAGGACGGCCTGTACACACATACCTAAAACCTTAAACATTAGTTTCTTATTACAGGTATTACATAATATTCAAAGACAATGCTGAATTTCTGTTTTAACTAGATTATTCATCGCACTTATAGTTTAAAATTATGTACACTATGTACAGGTGCACAGTCCGACGGTCATTACATTTGCCATTTCATATTTTCTCAGGTGCAATTTCTGTTTTTGTATCCAAGATATAGTGAGTTCGGCATAAGTATAGTGATATTTTTCATATATTTTACCGAAACACAAAAAATTTACGTTTTCTATGCACTTATTTTATTTATAAACAAAGAAAATGTGTACGTGTATATTTAAGATTCAAGTGTCATCGTCATCTCCGTCGGTGAAAATTGGCTAACTTATGTAGCGGAGTCCGCGGGATATTTGTGCGAGCTTCTAGTGAACGAATGTTCACTATTATACAACTAAACGCCTTACTTACTCGACGCTCCCGTGACACTCTCGCATTATACAAATACATAATATTATCACAACGCGCATGTAGAATGAGTCGGAAGGAAAAAATGCGCCCTAAAGTACGATTAGCCACGTATTGCGCATTACAATCGTTTCTCTTCTATAGTGTTTCCTTAGCTAAGGTTACACATTTCCAAAATGTACAGCATTGCTTTTATCATTTTTCTTCTACTAACATTAATCACACAAATTAAAAGCATTTATCTTTTTTACTCTTTACTTTTACACTCTTAAACAGAAATGTATAGTTCAGAATTAATCTGACCATTGATCCTAAGATAATTTTGTCTTCATTTAATAGAAATAAAATTTTACAAGATATATATAACCTAGTAATCACTGCATAGCAGGAGTCGCAAATTGCATTTATTTGTGTTTTGCCTAATTTTAAACTGTATTAAATCAAGATTGCTCGTTTTGAAGTTATGAAATAGTGCACGTGGTACACATTAAAATACTAAGATTCAAATTATTAATTTCAGATGGTAGATATTTTTACATGTTTACTGTTAATTATAATCACTAAAAAAATTAAATGTTTTATAGAATTTTCGGTTGTGAATTATTTATTTTAAAGATTATATCTTTTAAAACAAGAATTAAAAATGCTTAAATACGTTAAAAGATGTAATTCAATTTTAAGTCTCATTCGGACGGAAATTACCCATACCTTTATGTTGAAAAATTCATAATACAACCTCGAATGCTTGAATCTTGGCTAATAAAAAAAAACGAGCAATCATTTTTCAACACAAGCAATAATGATTAAATCCTAATCACAATTCTTTTTTCTTAAAATACCTATACAATTCCAATTTTGCACTTTTTGCGATGCCATCACTTTTCCTAATCTTCCAAAAGAATACTTAAATAATAATGAAAAAATAAAATATAGAACACATTGAAAAACCACGGTCTCGCACAACCTTTCTCACATTCTATATATTACAATTCGTCTACTATCGCAAATAACACCTCGCACGGTAATATCGCTGAACGTTCATCGAAACACTGAGATCGCCACTGCTGTGCCAGCACCGCCACTGTCGCTCTTCTATTTAGTCGTTGGCACGCTGGGCTGATGTTGGTGCTGCTGGTGCTGCTGGTGCTGTTGCTGTTGCTGCTGCTGTTGTTGTTTCTGGACCGCTGCGACCATGGCCATCTGCTGAGCCGACGTGTTGGCGAGGAGCTCCGAGTAGTAGGCGCTGAGCTCGGGTGACATGTAGTTCGAGGCCGCGGCGTTTGGCGCTACGGACCCGGGGTAGAGGCCGTTGTAGAAGGAATAATACATCGACGCTGCTGGGTCCATCATGGGCATGAACTTGCCCGCCGCTGCTGCGGAACCGCCACTCGCCGCGGCGAGTTGGTGTGCCAGGAAGGCCGGACTGTTGGCCGGAACGCCTGGAATAAAGCCCGTCGGTAGGCTAGGCAGAGTCGGCATACTGTGTCTACGTGACGCCTCGGCATCCCTAAAAATGAAATAACTATACTTTAGTAAAAAGAAAAAAATCAATGCGGAAAGTTAATTGAAAACGTATTGCTGAACCTTGCTGATTTCGATGGTGACGCGGCCGTGGCTGCCTCCATTAGTCTCTGCTGCTGCTGTATCGTCATTTTCTCGCTTTCGCTTATTCTACGCTGCTCCTTACTATTCGAATTCGCCGGAGAAGTGGCTTTTCTCTTTTCGCCTCCTGAGATCGGATGGTAGCCACTCATCTGGTTTGCTTTGGCGTAGTTTGCCGCCGCGTTTAAGTGGCTGAGATTAGGTACGTTCGGTATCACCGGGTGGTGTGTATTATTACTACTGCCCATGCTACTGGAGCTCGACGCTTTCCTAGGAGTATAGGGCGACGCAGCCTCTGAGGGTAGCCTGTTAGGGTACTTGCCATTCATGAGGTGCTTTTGCTGATGCTGCTGCTGCTGCTGCTGCTGTGGATGTGAAGAAGGTTGCGACTGTGGCTGCATTTGTTGTAGATGTGGCGGGGGCCTCCTCTGCATAGGCATATTTAACGGTACCTAAAAGAGAAAGATTGTTATACAATCATCTAAATACATTAAATTATGTTAAATTAATACTAAATGGAGGATTTAATACATTAAAACTTAAAATCAAATAAATATCACGTTACGGCATTAACAGTACTTTATTCATAAAGAACGAAAATGAATATAAAACTTACATTACTCCTGGAGGGACTTGGCTGAGGCACGTCAACCATACCCGCGCCATTCTTTTTTGGACTGACGAGCGTGATTTCGAGATTGTTCGTGGCCATCGTACGACTGTCGAGTACGTTCGAATAAGTACCAGTGCCCGAGCTCGAAGAGGGACCGCCCATGTACTGATTTCTCATGTCTTGCGGCGGTCCTACTTGTTTGCTCTGCTGCTGTTGTTGCTGCTGCTGTTGTTGTTGCTGCTGTTGATGCTGCTGTTGTTGCTGTTGTTGGTGCTGCTGCTGTTGCTGCTGTTGGTGTAGCAGCTGCTGCTGCTGTTGCTGCTGCTGCTGCTGATGCTGATGCTGCTGTTGTTTGTTGCTGAGATTGGTGGGCATGCCGACGGGTGGACCGCGCAAGTGATTTGTGTCAAAGTTTAGCGGGTTCGGGCGAGGCACAACCGGTACCCTGACTATCTCGAGGTTCGGTCGTCCGTACATCGGTCGATCTGGGGACGCCTTTGTGAGATCCAACACGCCGTTCGGCGACATTTCGTTACCGCTGCTGGACGCGCTACTCCGCGAGCTCGGTGATGATAACAAGCTGCAGGATAAAAAGTTTCGAGTATTAATTAAATTAATTAAAGATTGGATCGACAATAGATTGATTACTGGTAGATAGAGATGTAGAAAATTGTGGCTTACCCTGCGATTCTAGCAGGTACAAGAATATCCTTCGGATTTCCGTACGTTGTGCTGCCATCGGTGCCAAAAATCGATCTCGACTGGGTGACCTTGTGCGGCGTACCAGGCAACCTACTCTCGGATGCAAGAACGGGTGACGGCGCTAGCAATCGGTTCGGAGCCTGATGCTGTTGCGGTATATGTGTCGGTACCTGATGTTGCATCGCGTGCTGGTGTTGCGCAGCGGCCATGTTCACCGACCTCGGCATGGGTACGTTCGCGTTCGCGTACAACTGTATCAATGAAGATGGATTGGAGCTGCCGAGATTGATAACACGGCTGTTCGTCGCCTGAGCCTGACTCGCAGGTGCGATACCGTAGCTCGGATCCATTACGGCCCATGGTTGCGGCTGCAGTCGGGGACTCGGGCTTGAACCACCAGCGACCTGCGGCCGTACGGGCGACACTGGATGGTGATCACTATCGTTGGAAGCGGGCCGTGGTAGCATATGGCTAATGTCTGGGGTGACGGTCACGTTGATCAGCTTGGGGATCGACATGGCGGACGATGCCGGCGGGGAAGAGTTGGGTGAGCCCTCGGACTTGGGCTTCTCAGGCGACGAATTGTGGATCATCGAGGTCACTTGTGGCGAGGAAGCCGGTGAGGACGGGGAGGACATAGTCGTTGTCGTTGTTGAGGCTGGCAAAGGCGAAGCCGTTGTCGTCGTTGCGGTCGTTGTCGTCGGTTGGATCACGCTCGGTCGAGGATCTACTACGGATAAAGAAAAATATTAAAAATGCTGAGTTTTTTAATTACTTATTTAACATTAGATAACTACTAAGACAAAACTTATTATGTAATATCCCATCAGTTTAAAGATTATTTCATTTGTGGTATTTAAAATATATAAAAATAATCTTAAGAATTATTTATGCAATCTGAAAATAAAAACTTTGGACATTTAGAGTTTTTGTTCTTCGATGACGTTTTGAATCTTCATTAAATTGTTTTTATCGTTGATACATATAGTCACGACGTCTTTATATTGAAAACGCTACATTTCCTTATTTCAGTTAACTACAATATTTAAATGTGAATACATGTTAACATTTTATCAATCCTCGAAATTCTTAAATAAGCACTGTCATTCATATATGACATAGAAACAATCTTGAACCTGCCAGAACGTTAAATGATAAATTTTAAAAATTCTTCTACCTAGATCCGATAACGAACCCTCCGGAGCCTGTACTAATATATCTAAGTACAAATCACAATCGGGAAGGAATTGTTGCGGTTTCGATTTTTTCCTCATTATTATATAATTTATTTACAAAAACGATATTTCTCACACACAACAAACTTTTAGTCAGTTTAATTTAAAATCAGCCGATATGTCCTCGTTCAATAACTTCTACCGACTGTCTAAGCGGGAAAATCAACAAAAACTATACGTGTGTTTATAGATTCTGTTGTGAACATGCGAATCCTTTCGTGCGATGTAAGCATACCGAACTTTTCCCCCCACCCAAGCCATGGAACGTAACAACTTTATCATACGAGTAATATCCGCGAAAAGATTTTGAATATATCATTCGATTAGAAATACTATAGCATAATTATTTTTATTGATGAAAATCGGAAGTTAAGTTTATTCGTACATGAACTTAATGCTGACATCAGTATTGAATATGGTGTGCTTCTGTTGTCACTGCAGGCTTTATCAAAAATAATAATAATACACAAATTATTGTTTTATTGTCAGTTTTTAGGAAGAAGTTTTTATAAAACTAGTGTTTGAATACTCTAGTATTTAACAAAGACTATTTAATGCTGAATTTGTATGGATATTTATATATCTATATAACATTAAAAATTAATTTTCCGTTAGCTTTAATTAAATGAAAATACTCATTTCCCGTTCACTTTAACGTTCAAATTAGTTGAGTACAATGTAGTAAGTCACTATTATATGACACTCAAGAACACAAACTTTTCATTTTTTACTTTATAAATCTGCTACCTTATACGGAAACGAAATCTGCATACTTGTCTATAACTTACCTAAATCAACAGCAGTAACTTCGAGACCGCCCTCACGCAGTATCTCGAGTTTTCGTTTTTTGAAGCTCGGAATGATAAGCTTGTCCCTGGTACCAGACTCGTTCTCCGTCTCTAGGTCTATAACCTCGGGCGAGCGAGGCTTGTCCACGTATATCGGGCTTTTCTCCTCGAACACAGGAATGTTTTCCTTGCCCTGAGCCAGCAGACTTGTTTGCTTTGAATCGAGCTTGATCTCCTTCATGTCTTTTTCAGGTGGCGGGGTCAGCGTCACCACTGTCGTGGCGTTCGTTACCACTGTGCTCACAGGCAATCCAGGTGGTGAACACGATGGTGGTACCTGGAATTTAATTGATATTTAGCTTAAAGTGTAAATCAAATGTTTTATAGTGCTGCTATTTCTTGAAGATTTAAAATATAGTCGATACGCAGGAAAATACAAATGAATTAAGAAAGAATTATTGTGAATCCTGCAAATATTTGTAATTGTTATAGTAAAAGAAAATACGTCTATCCAAGAAACTTTCACATTGTATTTAATACGTCGTACGCAGCTATTACCTGTTGTGATATCAAAGGACTATTGAGTTGCCTCTCAAGCACAGAATGCTGATTGGCGTTCGTTGGCGTGGTCGAAGCGGGTGGACTGCCCGTGGGCGAAGAGGTCGCCGACGACGAGGTCGTGTTATTCGACGTCGTCAGCAGGGAGGTCGGCGAGGTGGGCAGTTGTTGCTGATTGGCAGGCGCTGAGTTGCTGGTTGCAATTATCGTATTCAGGGACTTTAAACGCTCGGGCTTCACCCTCACGCTGCGCAATGACGATGTCTTGCCGCTTTCCGAGCGAGGTTTGTCTCCTGGTAGGAATGGCTGCGAGTAGAAAAAGTAGTAAGTACCCCGAACTCTACATTTTACTTTGCTCATTTGGTATATTTAGGGATTCAAAATAATATAGATTTTGCATCATTACTTAAATCATGAAATAGAATCACAATAATTCTTTCTCTTACTAAATTTTTTTTTATAGTGATAATGCAGATGTAAATGACATGGTGAAAATGAAATGTGTATTACCGTAGTTGCAAGAATTGACTGTAAAGGAGGTGTAATTATCGTAGAATTGTTATTGTTAGTTGCCTCAGTAGGAGGAGGAGTTTCTGATGGCGTGGGACTATCTGCTTCCCTCTTTATTTCAACGGAATCCTCTGATGCATCTGATATACTAGGTGTTTTGATACGTCTATTGCCATGATTTGGCTTAATTTTGGAATCTTCACCTTTCTGACATCTCTCATAAGGTAGTAACAACCTGAAATATAATTTATTATTAATATTACATTCAAATTAAAAGAATTTTATATGTATTTGGAACTTTTCTAACCTTTCGTAATGCCTTCTTGTTATTGTCGCAGCACTCGTTGAACCTGTATTACCACCCATTTCATCATAGATTGATTTCCAAAGACGATTTGCACTAACTTTATCATATCCTCCTAAATCCTGAACTTTTGTGTAGAACAGGTATAGATCAACTGAAAATAAATTAGTAATTTTAGATCGTTAATCGAAACAGTTGACTAAATCATTTATGAACTTAGTTTCCAGTTATTAAATATGAAACTCAATAATAAACGATGGAACAAATATTTGAAATACTCGTTTCTAATATGAATTTGAGGCTTATAAGATATTTTAGCTTAGATGTCACGCTTACTATTAATCTTGTTACGTTAAAAGTGAAAATAATGCCATTTTTTAATTTTTATTGAATACTAATCTTTTTAAAGTCAAATTCTTTTATTCTTTAATAATTTTAAGAAAATAAAAAAGGTTCTGTAATAGATGTTATACTCTTTGAGCTAAAATAGTACCTTAAAGTTATTACTACAATTTTGTGATAACATAAAAAACACATACTCTGTCTGTATCCAAGCAGGGGCATTTTCCCGAGCGGCGTGTTGCGTGTCGTCATGAAGCTGTAGACTTCGCTGACGAACTTCTTCTCTTCGGCGGTGACCTTGCGGTCGGGGCGCCGCGCCAGACATGAGGACGACGAGCTCGAGCTAGAGGACGAGGACGACGAGGCGCCCGGCGGTCGTCCAGGTCCGAGAGGTACACCGCTCGGTCCCGTCGTCGATTGGCCATTGTTGGCGTTGCCGCCGTTGCCGTTGTTGCTCGAGCTCGAGCCCTTGGACGTGGAGGCGGCAGCCGAGGAGGCGACCGAGGCCTCGCTCTCGTTGCTCGACTCGCCCGGGGACACGCTGCGCTTTTTGCGTTTCCTCCGAGGCCGCCCTTTTAGTTTTGGCGCTGGAAAAGGCAATAGAACATTAGAAGTGGTTTTACATCGAAACAGGAAAATAGAAGGGAAGTTTATTTGATTAGAAATTATTCCATATTTAAAATCTTAAATGCCAAGTTATATGACTTTTCTTCCTTTTTGTCCCTGAGGCGCTGATAAGGAAATAATAAAAACACTAAATAAGAAAATCTCAATGTTCAAAGTAAATTCAATTACTTTAGAAATTTAACGCCAAGTTCTCAGAAAACTTCCACTTTTTATAAGGATATTATATCTTGATGGAAGTCAATTTCCATGACGCTAAATTTCATTCTTTTAGTTTAGTATTAGTCAATTACGTAATCGCATATTAGATTATTTATCAAATGATATAATGAAAAAAAAAACTAATTTGTTTAGGTATAGTTAGTAATTAAATATTTTACTCTAATCATAATCAAATGAAAAATGCATAGTTTATTTTAAATGTATTTATTTTAATTATTAAGCAGCACGCAGAATCATACGAAATCCAAAGTTGAGTATATGTATAAACAGCGCAACTCTGTTTACTCATAGCTGCATTTGAACGGAATTCGATAGCAAGTATGGCAGGTATAATATTTGCTTATCCTGAAGGGGATTTTCGAAATAACGCGGAAACTCTGAGAAACGCAGCTATAACCAATAAATATAAAACAATAAGAGGGAAATATTGACAGCAAGATAGTGAAAAATAGAAATTGCGCTGCAAGAAAGATTAATCAATAATGCATTAATGAAAATTACATTACGCGCCAACAAAGTAATTTGCAAACAAATAAAACTATTGCACGAACAGATCTCATTTGTTTCAAAACAATGAAAGTAAACAGCGAAATCTCGATTCCCCGCGCCTTCGGGACGCTTTTCAGTATAATAAGCGCACAGTTTCTGGGAAGTCGATACCTAATATGAATGTACCATATTTCCCGAACACTATATTCTCTGTCAAAACAAATTCTCTCTAGCCCCCCCTCCCTCCCTCTTTCCTCTCGTCCTGCCACTGTGTGTGCATTGCCCGCGGCGGGTACACGCGCATATATATCCGAAGCGAATTCTAGTAATTGACCCATATACCAGGAGAGACGCGATTACTGGTGCAGATCTGTTTACAGTTTTTTGGTGTTGTCTGTTCTTCGGAAAAATTCGCGCGCACGAATCAGATTCTCGTGCAGTCAGATTGTTTTGAGAAATTCCACAAGGGATTTAATTTTTTTCACGGGATCTTCACAGGAAAGTATGACGGTATTTAAATAGAACATATTCAAATAATGAATTTCGTTTTTGATGAGTACGTAAGTGTAAATTTGATGTAAATCCCAAGAAAGCTATTTTTTTTTTCAATATTTGGAATTGTTAATGTTTACTCTATTCCATGCACATATATTAATATAGACAAAGATTTGATCGTTTTAACAACAATTAAGTAAACAAAATTGAAAATAATAAAAAGTTGATTTTACAAAAAATAAAGTTTTCTAAGTTATTAAAATATTATGAAACAATATTACGTATATCTATTAAGAGTTCATCGTCTAAACAAAAATTTATTTTTTTGAATGCAAGTGTCAAGCGTTATTAATAAAAATGAAAATGACTTTATAACTCTAATTTATCACATATTATTTATACTGTATTATAAAAATTGTACTTGTATAACGAAACATTTTGTGTATATGTTATTATATTAACTAGCTTCGCGTAATGTTTTTTTAAAGAGTTCAATCGATCAGCAATTGAACAATAAAAAAAGGATAATATAAAAACAAAAAGTCCGCTCACTCAAACATCCGTCAATCTCCAGCTCCACTTTTCTGCACTTAACAATCCTCATGATAATCGTCATCCTGTCTTTTTCCGCGGCTTACTTATTCTTCTAGCACTTCCCCAACTAAAATTCAACAATCCCGCACTGGCGCACTACTTGTTTCTTCTTCTTTTCCGGGCTACTGCAGAATGCAGACTACACCGTCAAATTCGCGGCAGCGTCGCAGTCCCGCGCGACGCACAAAATAGGGTCATTCTACATCCTTGCGGCTGCGGCTGCGGCTGCGCGTGCGTTTGTAGGGGAGGGGCAGAGATACCAACATTCGCCGTCGGGCAGCCTTCGACTTGGCGTTCACACCGAACGAACCTATTCGTCATGTTAAGAGAGAGTTGGCGCCGCCTGCAGGGTTGTTTATCAGTTAATCCGTTTGATGAACCCAAGTCCCGAATGCATGAACTTTATTGTAATTTGTATAATTACAATAAAATTATTCTTTATTAATGGTAAATTATGGAGATTAATGTTAGACGATGGTTGGCGTCGCCCAAGGGGTTATTTATGAATCAATCCGTTTGATGAACCCAAATGTCCCGAATGCATGAATTTTCTTGTAATTGTTATAATTACAATAAAATTATACATTATTAATGATAAATTAATAATACATTTAATACTTTTCCTTAAACTAAAATAATTAACTTGTGTAGATGTAACTTAAGATAATGAAAAATTTACAGAAACCAACAATTTATTATAAAACGACGTATACAGAGAGAAAAAAAAAACTACCATAAATTGACTTTAATGTTGCAGGCTTATTATAAAGGTGATGAAGAAGTTATAGAAGAAATTGTGAGCCGAGAACGTCACAAGCAATTTCGTAACCAAGCCACCATATATCAGTCATATAAATGTAGAAACTTATCTATTACTATTTTTCCAAATTGCATATGTTATTGTCATATATTGGAATAATTAAAACTTTAATTTCGTCTGAATAGAGTAAAATAAGAATATTACTGTATAGGCAAAATTTATTTCGAAAAAATAACTTACATTATGAAAATTTAATACACTTTTATTTTTTATTATCTAAAAATGAGTTTTATACATTTAATTAACAGTAAAGTTAATTTTTTAAATATAATGTTACAAACAAGAATGAAGTTTATAAAGAATGAGTTTACAAAGTTGTATTATAAAATAATTTAGTTCTATAACAAAAATAAATTCAATGTTAAGTAAGAATTTTAAATGATAGTAAATATTGAAAATTCTTTACAAATGTTCTTATATTAGCGATGTACAAAGATTATACAAGAATTAGTTTATAAGTTCTTTAGATTGGAAATAGTTTAAGAAAAAAAAAACTTACTGGCTAAAGAGTAATAAGTACTTTCTTAATGTTAACATTGTAGTAAAACATTCACTTAAATATTGAAAGTTATTTTTAAAACATC